>CAWVNO010002101.1:0-74364 GCA_963930645.1 Salticus scenicus | reverse complement strand
CACGGAGTAATATTAATAGGAGTTGAAGGTCCAATGGGAGAAATCTACGAAACTGTGATGTAAATTTTTGGTAAATATTGAGGGCACCACTTGTCATTACTCCCTATCTCGGTGCGGATATAATGCTGTTTTCAATAGAATTTTGCCGGAGTAAATTTTAAATATTTAATTTTAAGCAATTTAATTTTTTTGTAAGTGCTTAAAACTGCATAATTCAGATGTTTCAAATAAATGCTTCGTTCCTAGTTGTAAAACAGGCTATGTAGTGATAAGAAAAAAAAAAAAAACTTATTTACTACATTTTTTTATACGTCAAATATACTAAGCCGGCCAGGTGGTTCGGTCGGTAGGACGCTGCCTTCCGAATCCAATGGTCCCAGGTTCGAATCCTGGTGCGGGCATGGATGTTTGTGATGTCTTATGTCTTCAAAAATATTGTACTTGTCTGTTTCTTGTAATAAAACTTGTAAACCCTTGTGGTGTGGATTTTTCGAGATATAAGCGGCCCTAGAGGCAAGCAATAAATCTCAGTACTCATCGAACCGAACCGAATATACTAATAATGAAAAATTATAAGACTGCCATAAGATATCCATAATAATCTACATTTTCAAACGACAGAATACAAACGATCTCCATTCTCCTTTCTCCCAATTGTCTGTTTTAGCTAGCTTCGGTTCATAAAGATCGTCATTTTTTAAAAGCTCTCTTTCAAAATAAAATTAGCATAAAATCGCTCTTAAAAAAAAACATGTTGCTTAGAATACTCTATTTAATGAAATTTGCTTTCAATCGAAATTTTTTCAGCTCGATATTATTTTTAAAAAAATAATTAAAACGAGACATTTCCCCATCCGCGTTTGTAATGATCGATAGATGACGCTTTCTCAACTGCAGTTGTTAGTAAATATTGCCACGTGATATAATTGCCCCGTGTATTTATTATTGTGCTTTCTTGTTGTTCTATCATTGTTTCAGCGTGAAAGCTATCAGTGGTATGATAATTTCACCTTAGCTCACCAGAGGGCGAGCATTTCATTACAATCGCGGATTGAATAACATTGCAGAAGCTGGAGAGAAGGAAGTATTGTATGCTGGCGCCCTCTGTAAACATTAGAAAACAACATCACAAAATTTCAGCGTTACCTTCTTCTCCTGTCTTTATACTCCGTGTTCTCAAGTTAGCTTTGCCCCGAGCAGGAAGGTAGAGATGTCTATGGTAGAGATGCGAATTTACGCATTGTACTCGAATGGACCAAATCAAGCCAAATTTTGGCGAAAAACGCCTTGGCGTAAGGTTGATGAATTACAAATTATGGCAACGTTTAATATTGGGAATCAGAACGCGTGCGCGTCCGCAGCGAACGTTTTTACTCTTTATTTACCGCATTAATGGGATAGGAAAGGAATTGGCTTCTGCGAGTAAAAGACTAATAATAATTATAATTAATCATATTTATATCAGTAAGTAAGTGTTTTTAAAATATATTTGTATTGTGTATATATATATACATACTGTATAAGTTAAGTATAATGATATATTGATTATTAGTCTGTGGTACAGATTTGTTTTGCATTCTGAAATTGAGCATGTGTAATGATATTGCATTTTCTATATTACTTTATTGTCTTGAGGCTGTAAATTTCTTTAAGTTCAAAGCTAGGTTTTGAGTATTATTCGATAAGCATAAATTATATAAATAATGTAAACTGTTTTTTATCTTTTACAGAAATTTAAAGTAATGTAAAGTAGTTGTTACATATTTATTAGGAATGAAAACAAAATCATGTGGAACGAAATGTGAGTGTACTACGACTGTTTGCAAACAAAAAATTATTTAATTCTTTTTTTGCAGTTTTATCAAAATATTAGAGTAAGAATTGTTTCATTGATCTTTTCTTTATTTGCATTGTAATACATTATATGTGACCTGACTAATTGAGGCCGGATATGTTTGCGAATTTTAGAATTTTACATATTTTAGTGATTTTGTTAAAAATATTTATAATAAATCCTTATACCGATATAAGTGATACTCAAAAAAAAAAAAAAAACAGATATACTGTAATAGTCTTCGTAAGAATTTAATGTATTTCATTTCACACATTCTCTTACAATTTTTCAAATAGTAAGAGTTGTATACACAAGTTCACAATAGTAGATAGTTTCGAGACCTTAAAATTTCGTTTATTTTTTTATTGCTGTTTGTATAATAGTGCTAATTTCTTGTTATGTAACACAACTTTGTTTTTCTGAAATTTCAAATACTTACTGATTTTCTAACTATTCCTTGGCTGAAAGTAAATATAGAGTTCCCATGGGTCACGAGTTTCATTACTATTTTGTCTTTTATGTCACAAGCTATGTTATGTCTTATGTTGTGAGGTTTTTTTTTTTTTTTTTTTTTTTTTTTTTTGTCACAAATCAAATTTTGTGACCGGAATTTTCTAAAAATACATCTGGAAAAGTCAGGTAATTTTATTCTTGAAATTGAGTGGGAACCCTGAATATTTCTTCTTTGCAATCTGATTCTGTAACTGGCAGTGATGGTGTGTAAATTTTCTTTAATGATCTTAGGATTTTTTTGCAATTACTATTTCAGTAACTGTTAGGGAAAACCTTGTAAATTATAAATTCAGAAATATCTTTTGTAATTTACTGGTATTTTAGATTTACTTCAGATGGAAATATATAATTTTTTATAAATTATGTAATATATAATCATAAAATAATTTAATTGCTATTGAATCTCTTATACTTTATTTAACTTCAGGAATTTTAAAGTAGTCACAATCAGCCCTATGTATCTGGATCGCTTGTTTCTGGGAACTAGTGCATAGTTACAATTTCAGTACATTTGTTATTTCATTACCTGTGATCATTTGTTCACTAGTGAAATTTTCGGTTGTCTTCAATAACAACCTCATATCAAATACTAACTCTATTTCATATGGCAGTTTCTAGGATTTCTTTTTTCTTTTGGTCATTAACTTTGTCATCGAATTTTTCTTTAAAAAATATTTGTTTACATTCAAAAATGTTGTCTACATTTAAGGATTTGAGGTTTTTCTCCAAATGTTCTGTACTATATCTAGGTGTTCTTACACCAATTTGTAGGATTTGAATTAAAAAGATATATATAGTCGGCATGCGACAGTGCCTATAACCATTTCTTATTTAATTTAAATAAAGGTAATATTTTCTAAAAATGTATATGTGTATTATTTTCGTTCTTATTTTATTGATTTTTTATTTTTATGCAATACTGATTATATGCTTTTTTTTTTTTAGGTCAGAGTTGTGTGTAAATACTATTCTTTTGGCCAGCTGGCTGCATTTTTCAAGACACTAAATAATAATGGTGCTTTTTGTGTCTTGAAAATGCATGCTTGCTAGCAGTTTGATTTTTCACTTCATACAAGTAAAGTTCAGATTACCAATTTAAATTTTAAAGAATTTAATACAGGTATTTTTTTAATCATTTATCTTGTATCCATTTAAACTATATACTGTATAATTTAAGCATGTTTGTTGCATATGTTGTCCATAAAGTAATTTAATCTTTTTGAGTAAAAAGCATTACTAAGTCTAGTGCTTTTCTAAAGTTATGAAATTATTATTTTAAATAATGAGTACCTTTATCACCTGTTATAAAAAAAAAAAAAAAAAAAAAAAAAAAAAATCTAGGAATGTGTAAATAATACCTATATTTATAAACATATGATTGTAAAATTTACAACATAAACATTTAAATATAGACCCAATTTTTCTTCTTCTGGATATTATTTTTTTTTTTTTTTTTTTTTTTTTTTTGTTAATGTTACTTTAGAATTTTTTTTTAACAAGGTTGCAAAAAAAAAATAACATGCTATAATTCTTGTGATTTTTTAAATAATACTAGTTAATACCTGTCAAAATATGACGGATGATGTTCAACTGAGATTTTTTCACAGTATAAAGTTTAAAATACCCTTGCTTTAATATTTCACATTACTCTTAACCAGTTTAAAACACTCTGTTTTAATCAATTATCTTTTGGTTGGAGGGAGGAGGGATAATTTTATGAAATTTAAATATACAAAATCTAAGCATACTCCACTTAATAAAAACAAAATCCTAATGTTTTCCTAATTTTATTCTAAATATGGCCAAAAGAATGTTAGGAGTGATTAAAAGAAAGACAGAATTTATATAAATTATCGAAAGAATCAATATTTCTTAATGAGATGGTAACAATATTTGTGATTAGTGCTGCACCGAGTACCAACCTTTGGCCAAGTACCGAATACTCGGCCATTTTCTACTCGCCCGAGTACCGAGTAGTTGTAAGAAAGAATAATTGATGTACAAATGAAGAATTTTGCACATCTTGAAATTAAAAAAAGGCCTTTTGAACACAAAATTAAGTTAAATGGCAAACAGCTTGTTTTCATGAAATGTTTCAGAACTTTAGTAGTGTATATATACACAATTAGGTTCATTGTTATATTTGATACTTCCTACTTAGTGGATTCTCAAAACTATAATAACTGATAACTTCATTCTTTATTATATCATCTCTGTATATCTTCTCTTCTCTCTGCATCTATATATATTTATATTCTCAGATGCAAATCAGTCTAAGATAATTCTTAGATAATATAAAAGTTCCTATACACTCAGGCTTAATTTAAGATGCATGAAATTTACATATGAAATGAGAACATTAAAATAAATATTTTTCATTTTAAGCATGATAGACTTCATTGATCTTCCAATTATATAAGAGTAAAAATTATAGGTGGTTTTGGGCCATAATTTGCAAAACAACAAATTTGATTATTAAAATATACTTTTAAAAACATTTTAGTGTATTAATCTTTTCTTGCACTTTTAAAAGTGTCTTACTTTTAATTGCACAAATATGTAACTAAAGTTCATTTCAGAAAATTTTGGAGTGGAAGGCTGATTTTTTATACCAATTAAGTGAAAAATACCAGAGCTGGTAATTGAACCCGGGCTGATTACCAGCTAGGCATTTCTCACATAGGGTGATGCGATTCCATGCGAAATCAACCAAAAAATTTCAATTTTTAACCTGACCACCTAAGATATCTATGAAACTTGCAGGAATCATTCTCCTTGATGATATAAATGAGAATATATTTTTAGAAATTTTTTCTCTTTCAATTTTTTTTAAAATTAATTTTTTAAATTTCGAAAAATCAGCATTTTTTAGCTTGTGTAAGCATTTTCAATCTCAAATTTCTCAAGTTCTATAAGGGATAGAGAAGTTTATGACCCATCATTTTAAAGAGTATTTTCCAAGGTTTAATTTGATATGCAACATCATTATGTTAGGCAAAAATTTTAAAAATTTTGAAGATAGTGTTTTTTGAAAAAATTTAAAAATATGTTTTTGGTTATACTGAAAGCTATATAACCTGAAACTTAAAGAATGGGATCTCTATGGGATCAGAAGTTATTACAAAAAACTTAGTTATTCTACATGTTAAATTGTATTATAATTACAGTTGAATCTCAAAAATCCGGATTTGGCGGGACCAGATTTTAGAGAGTTATTGAAAACTAATTTTTTGTGATAATATAATAACATACAAACTGTAATTTTATGTTAATGAAAATAAACAACAAATCAAATTGGTTAATTAAAATATAATAAAACACTTATGTTAAATTAAAACAGATATATTACACTAAAATATAATAAACAACTGATAATGCCTGCTAATAGAGGTCAAGACTCACGGTCGCCACTCGCCACGTGGCGAATTAATTTGAAAAAGTGGCGATAAAAGAAATGGTATGATCGCCATTTTTCTGCGAATTCCCGAAAATATTTCTTCCATTTTTAAAAAAATCGCAGATATTGTTCGTTTAAAAAAAAAAAAAAAGGAAATCCCATTAACGATCAGCGATTGTTAATGGGATTTTGATGATGATTGCGCCTTCCGATTTCCAATCTTTCTCCATCCACAACATAAATGTCAATATTCATTTAAAACTTGCTTTATGAGATTCTAGAATCTAGAAAGAAATAGAATTGTTGGAACAGCTTTACTATACGGCACCCATTGCTTATTGCCATTGCCGATGTTTTGATCACGTGGTATGATGGTGTTTTGATTCGTTTTGTGAGTCGGTACTGCGAATCGTTTCACAACGTCGTGAATCGAATCAAAAGGTTATGAAACAATACTTTTCATCATTATGAAACATTTTTTTTTTATGTTTTACTATGTTTTCTGCTGTTTGCTCGCTTCGCGAGCATTAAAACAAAAAAAAAAACATCACTGGACGCCCCTAATTCGTGGAGCATGAATCAGTAAGAGCATGAAAATTCATAGAGCAGCGGTCACTAGGTTTTCTTCTGTTTGCTCGCTTCGCGAGCATTAAAACAAAAAAAAACATCACTAGACGCCCCTAATTCGTGGAGCATGAATCAGTAAAAGCATGAAAATTCATAGAGCAGCGGTCAATAGGTTTTCTGCTGTTTGCTCGCTTCGCGAGCATTAAAACCAAAAAAAAACATCACTGGACGCCCCTAATTCGTGGAGCATGAATCAGTAAAAGCGTGAAAATTCATAGAGCAGCGGTCACTATGTTTTCTGCTGTTTGCTCGCTTCGAGAGCATTAAAACAAAAAAAAAACATCACTGGACGCCCCTAATTCGTGGAGCATGAATCAGTAAAAGCATGAAAATTCATGGAGCCGCGATCACTATGTTTCCTGCTGTTTGCTCGCTTCGCGAGCATTAAAACAACAACAAAAAAAAAACATCACTGGATACCCCTAATTAGCGATGCATGAATCAGTAAATGTTACGTTTCGATACAACAGGAAAAAGTATCGATACTCTGATTCGGGTCTCGAATCACCATCATATCACGCGATCAAAACATCGGCAATAAGCAATGGGTGCCGTATAGTAAAGCTTAGCCGAATTGTTAAATATTTCTTGTTTGTGTAATTATTTTTTGCCTCTCTCCCCCTTTTCTTATTTCCAACTAGCGATCGCCGATCAAATGTTCTGCAGTTGTTTCTCAGTCTTTCTTCATCCATAATATAAATGGCAATATTCATTTTAAACTTGCTTTATTAGATTCTAGAAGTAGAATTAAGAATTTAATATTTCTTATTAATGTAATTATTTTTTTAATCCCCCCCCCCTCCTTTCCCCATTTCTAGATAGTGATAAATGATCAATTCTAGGAACAATAAAGCGATAGAAGTGCTCAATAACTTGATGAATATATTTATTTTTTCTCAATTAAATTATATATTTATATTTCATATCTATACCAAATGTGTAAACAGGGGGGAGGGATGAAAAACAGATTTTTAGGTACGAATTTTTTTTCTAAATCAGTTTAAGAAAATTAATGCTCAGTTGATTTCATATGTGTTAAAACTGATAATTAAATACTATATATATATATATATATATATATATACAGTGGCGTATGCAAGGGGGGGGGGGGGGGTGGGGGTTTAAACCCCCTCCCCCTTGACAAAATGTACGATAAAAAAAATTAGGCTGTTCCTTACATTTTTTTTCACATTTCTGGTGGAAAAAATGTATGGCAAGCGTAGAATATTTTTTTTCTACGAAGTGGTTTAAAATTATGACTAACTTTTTTTTTTTTTCATTACTCTGTGATAAACACTCCTGAAAATAACTAAACCACTTCATTTGTGCGACGCGAAACATGTTTCCCCTGAAAACAATTCTCTGAAAGGATTTCACCTTTACGAGTTCATACTAGAGATGGGATAAACAGTTACTTTTCAGTAATAGGTTACATCATTCCATACTACCTTTAATAATAAGTTCTTCTAACATATTATTTTTATAACATTATATAATTATAACAACTCTTTAGTTTATGTACGGCTAGTGTCTTTCTAATCCTTTCGGGATATACAATATATACATGTGTCCTGCATAGTGGATGCGGTTCACGTTTTTGAGTTCCAATGCTTTCGAAGAGTAATCTTCACTTTATTTAACTTTATAATTTCTGCAATTAAAAAAAGAAAAAAAAAAAAAAAAACGCTGATATGAAATAGTGGTAGAGTCAAAAATTTACACAAACGCTTGTTCCAATTGTGCAAGCATGAGATTCTGTTAAATCAATTCATTTAAACACGAAAACAGACTATTTCAAATAATAAAATAAAATCAAATAACACGTGCACGAGTGCCGTTTTCTATAAAAAAAAAAATCCTCATATAATAAGCCATATAATTAAGAAATAATTAAATAATAATAACAAATCTTTAAAAAACATCTTTAAGCCATCCCAAATGTTAAACTACAGAGTAATTGTCTCTTTCGATTTTCCGAAGAACTTGAACACTCCAGATTGACAAGGAAATTATAATATTTTTCAATCATACTTAGAAAACAGTCACTTTAAATATGTTTTCTAAAATTAGAAACATAAATTTTGCTTACAAAAACTGATTGAATAAAATTATTTATTTTCTCACACACTTAATTTTAACATACGATCATAATTAACTATCCTTAATACCGCAACAAATTTATTCATTTTAAATCATTAAAAATAGTCACGAGAAAAAATCAGATTAAAAAAAAAAAAAAAAGATAAAAATAAATAAATAAATATTCAATTTTCTAATCAAATTATTCTTGAATAAACCACAATAAATAAGTGCTCTTTTCAATTTCAGCTGCTACAAGCGATTTTAAATACAAACAAACACCATTCTTCTCCTCTCCCACTTCACACTTCCTTTTTAAACGCCTTGCATCGTCTTCCCAAAGCTACTAGCGTCTTCAATACGCGCGTAAACCTAGTGAGTGTATTCCGATTCCCTTCCCATTCCCCATCCCCATCGTCCCCATGATACAATAATTAACATCAATTAATCACCTCTAACCTATCTCATCATGGCTGTTTAAATTAGCTTCATGAAAATATTATTTCGTTAAACGGTAGTATTAAGTGTTTTCGACATTACATATCATGGGCATAGCCTATACTAATATTTAAATTAAACTAATATACTATAACTTTCAGTCTAGAACAATGCTTTTAAAAATATTAGAAAGGTGTAAAATAGTCAAAGTTATCACCTATTTTAAAAGAATATTCGACTAATATGTAATCTGCGAAGATGAATTTCACTGGCAGACTATACTGATATTTAAACTAAACCCCCCACAAGTCCTGCAGGTCGCCTCATAGTGGCAGGGGGGTGTTCCTGGGCGGAATGGGCGATGTACGTCTGGGGTGTATGCTTTGCACGCTGAGTGAATGCTCTGTGTGTGGAGTGAATGCTCCTGGCAGGGTCACCCATGACGAGAAGGCCATTCCGACATGCCCAGCTAAGATCTGCAGGTAAAAATCACATCATGGAAAGTTCTAATAATTCTTCTTGTACTGCATCGCCCGTCGCGCAGGATAAAAAAGGGCGCGTTCAGGACTCCGGTAGAGGGTCCTGTTCGAAAAATTCTTTACAGTCTCCGGCATCTGGTTTACCTTCTGGTGTAACCAGAGCATATGCTGCTGTGGTAACTGGTTTACCTTTGGGTGTAACTGGTGACACAGCTTCAGCTTTGACTAAGCCAAAAGATCAAGGCTCTGGTTTGGTTGGGACCATTAATGCGGGTCCATCTTCTAGTGGAGAGGCTGGCTCTTGCCAGCAGCCCACGGAGGATGAATTATCTTGTGTTGGGGTTCTGACCAAAAGCCAGAAGAAGAACTTGAGAAAAAAGAAGAGGAGACAATTGTCTCAGGCTTCTTGTGCTGCTGCTGGTGGTGTTGGTGTTGGTACTAAAAGGTCTCGGCCTTTGGGTTCAACGCCATTCCTCACAGTGCAGGCTTTTCAGAAAAAGTTAAGGAAGGATGTCCAACCTTCTTCGAGTGCTCTGTCTGGGAAGGATGTCCAACCTCAGGGGAGGGACATCCGATCTGGGGAGAATGACCAACCTTGCTCTTATGCTCATGCTGTTCAGTCGTCGACCAGGGTAGCCATTGTTAAGAGGGATTTCCCTTCTGACAGGCTGTCTTTGGATGATTATTATTGTATTCAGCATGAGATTTTGAAGCTGATTGACTCTATTCCTATTGGAGACAGTCTGCCTGAAATTCTTGCCAATAACTTGGTTAAGGGGGCTCTGATTCTCCAGTGTAGTAATGCTGCTACGATGGAATGGATCAAGAGCAACTTTGGCAATAGAATATTGGGTGACTTAGTACTCAGTCTTGGATGCTGATGAGTTGCCCAAGCCTGTTAAAGTCGCTCTTAGGACTAGAGACAAGTTCTCTGACTCTAGTATGTTTCTGAGACGTCTTCAGCGTTACAACCCTGAGTTGAAAGCTATGGAGTGGCGTGTCTTGCAGTGTTCTGCAGGATATAACTCTGCTAGATGGATTCTCAAGGTTGATTCTGGGGATGTTGAGGTGATGCACAGGTCTGGTTTCTCTGCTGTCACTGGTCTTGATCGTGGATTCTTTAAGATTCTACACGATCCCAACAAACGGGAACCTAAGGAGGTGGTATCTACTTCTGTGGATCCTTCTGTTTTGGATTCCTCAGAGTCTGCTGAGCCCCTGGCTTCCTTTGAGCCTCCTGTTTCTCAGGTGTCATCTGCTTTTGAGGTGGCTCCGTCCCCTTCGGCTTCTCAGGTGAGTACCTTTAGTGATGCTCTTGACTTATCTGATATTGTACTGGACTCTAGGTCAGAGGGCACTTTGCTGGCTGGCTCGCCGCAGTCTTTGTGTGGGATTGATAAGGCTTTGGAACTGTTGCAGAAGGACTCTTCGCCTGAGTCAGGCCATGATGGGTAATTTCCACCTGGCTGTTGCTTCTCTGTTTCTCTGTTATGGATGAGATTAGAGTTGGTCAGTTGAATCTCCATCATAGCAAGGCTGCTTCGGCTCTTCTCTCCAAAAGGCTGGTTGATGGAGATTTTGACATTGTTCTTATTCAAGAGCCTTGGACCCGTGATGGTAAAATCATCTGCCTTAGCATTAAAGGTTTCAATATTTTTTATGACACCTTTTGCGATACACCCAGAGCTTGCATTATTGCTAGGTCTGAACTTAATGCCTTTAATCTTGTCAACTTCCTGAATAAGGATATGGTTGCGGTTAAAGTCAAACTCAATGACAGAGCTGCAAATATTTATTTTGTCTTTGTCTCTGCCTATCTTCCTTATGAGGAGATAGAACCACTGTCTGACTTGGCTAAGTCTATTCTTAGCTATTGTCGTTCACGCTTTAGGCTCATCTTTGGCTGTGATGCAAATGCTCACCACACTTTGTGGGGAAGTAGTGATTGCAACAAGCGGGGAGATGTGCTGATGGATCATATTTTATTTTATAACTTGTGTATCCTTAACAGAGGCAATGAACCTACTTTTGTTACGGTTAATAGAAGAGAGGTTATTGACCTGACTCTGTGTAACTCTTTATGCTTAGAGTACATCTCTGATTGGAAGGTGTCTGATGCAGTAACAGCTTCTGACCATCAACTGATCATTTTTTCTGTTAAAGGCCTTTACTATGTAAAGGTTGCTAGGAGGAACCCGAGATCTACTGACTGGGTTTCTTTTGAAAAGCTTCTCGGAAAAGGCCTTTCCACCTTTTCTGGTAAGTTCAATTCTACTGATGATATCGAGTTGACTGTTGACCAGTTGCAACAGATCATTCTCAATTCTTATCATAGTAGCTGTAAGCTTACGATTACTAGCTCCCCAAGGCGTGTTCCTTGGTGGTCTTCTGAGCTTAGGTCTTTACGTAAGAAATGTAGGAAGCTCTTTAGTAGAGCTAGGAAGTCTGGTGTGTGGCAAGCCTATCGGGATGCCCTCACTACCTACAATAAGGCCATTAGAGCTGCTAAGCGACGTTCTTGGCAGTCGTTCTGTGATGGTATTAATGGTATTTCTGCTACTGCTAAGGTAGCAAAAATTTTGACTAGAGATTATAGTTCTAGTTTGAATGCTATTCGTCTTCCTATTGGTAGATACAGTGAGTCGAGTGAAGAGACGCTAGCTGAGCTGCTGTGTGTTCATTTTCCCGGCTCTGGTACTACTGATTGTGATAGGCATAGCTCTGTCTCTTCACATACTTAAGGACAGTTGGGAAGTTGCTAAAATGGTGGTTACCCATGACAAGGTCATCTGGGCTATTAAGTCCTTTGAACCCTTTAAGTCGCCGGGGATGGATGACATCATTCCTGTGCTTCTAATTAAGGGTCTTAATTTTCTTGCTCCTTTCCTTTGCAGAATTTTTCGTTCTTGCATTGCTTATGGGTATATACCTCAGTCTTGGAGGAATACTAGGGTGGTTTTCATTCCTAAGCCTGGGAAGGATAACTACTTTGATGCCAAGTCCTTTAGGCCTATTAGCCTCTCTTCTTTTTGTTGAAAGGAATGGAGAAGCTTATTGACAGATACCTTAGGGATTCTGTTATTGTTGATAGGCCACTGTCTTCCTCACAGCATGCCTATCAACCTGGAAGATCTACTAATACTGCATTGTATGAACTTTCCTTTCTCTTGGAAAAGTGCATTAATGAAGAAATTGCCCTTGTTGCTTTTCTTGATATTGAAGGGGCGTTTGATAAGGTCTCATTTGACACTATCATTCGTGCTCTTGACTTGAGGGGTGCTAATCCTATTATTACCAGATGGATTGCTAATTTGCTATCCTCTAGGTATGTTTGTGCCTCTTTTATGGGTACTTGCATGAAGGTTCATGCTAGCTCTGGTTGTCCACAAGGGGGAGTGCTCTCTCCTATTCTGTGGTGCATTGTTGTTGACTCTTTGTTAGTCCATTTTGCCAACCTTGGTATTCCATGTGTTGGTTATGCTGATGATGTGGCTACTGTTGTCAGGAGCAAGTTTGGTAACTCTGTCTCTGATGTTATGAATGGTGCTCTTCAGCATGTTGCACATTGGTGCTCTGATTCAGGCTTATCTATTAATCCTTCCAAGGTAAACCTTGTTCCTTTTTCTAGGAGAAGATATCTAAATCTTGGTGATGTCTACTTCCTGGGTAATAGGCTGTTGCCTTCGTGTGAGGTCAAGTTCTTGGGTGTATTTTTTGACACTAAGTTGAACTGGAGTAAGCATATTGAGTATTGCTTACGTAAGGCCACAAAGGTCTTTCGGGCATGCAAGAGTTCCATTGGAAGAACCTGTGGTTTATGTCCCAGGGCTGTCCATTGGATCTACTCAATGATTATCTGTCCTATCATCACCTATGGCTGTATTGTCTGGTGGTCTCGGTCTAGACTGACTACTGTTAGAACTAGCTTTACTAGGTTGCAAAGGATCGTCTGTGTTGCTCTTTCAGGCTGCATTAGGACTACTCCAACTGCTGCCCTTGAGTGTTTGCTTGGGCTTCTTCCGCTTTATTTGCGTATTGAAGCAGAGGCTTTAACCTGTATGAAGTGTTTCATGTGTCTGGGCTTGTGGAAGGATTATTCTAGACATCTGTCTTGGGGTTCCCTCATTTCATTTGTTGCTGATCTTCCTTCTTTCATCATGCCTAGTGACTACATGGTTATGAAATTTGCCTTTCATAAGCCTTTTAAGATCTTTTTCCCTTCTAGGGAGGATTGGCTTTTGTCTCCTAGTTGGCTTGATGACAACTGTTTGGTTTGGTATACTGATGGCTCTAAGCTTGGTTCTCATTCTGGGGCAGGTGTTTACTGTTCTGGGGATGGAACTCGACTTTCTTTTCCTCTTGGAAAGTTTGCCACAGTTTTCCAGGCTGAAATCTTTGCTATCATCTTATGCTGTAAGGTGTGCTTAGACAGGGGTTATCATAATTTAACCATCCGTATCTGTTCTGACAGTCAAGCGGCTCTCCTTTCACTGGAGAGGTGTAAGTTCACCTCTCTTCTCGTATGGGAGTGCTACAAGACACTTTGTGAGCTTTCTTCCTATAATAAGGTTAGTCTTTACTGGGTCATATGGGTATACCTGGTAATGAGTTGGCTAGATCTGGTTCCAGCACACTCTTTTGTGACCCTGAGCCTGTTCTGGGTATTTCTCCCACTACTTTTAGGGCTTCTATCTTCAAGCTCTTTGGTAAGGAGCACTATAGGCTATGGCGTAATTCTGATGGTCAAAGGCAAGCAAAAGAGCTTAATCGTGACTATCCTGGTCTTCGTCATAAGGAGCTTTTAAAGCTTAACAGGAATGGTTTGAGGAAGGTTATTGGCCTTCTTACTGGTCACTGTACCCTTAAGAGACATCTGAACATTATGGGTATCAGTTCTGATCCCATCTGTCGTGGTTGTTGTCTGGAAGAAGAGACTGCTCGGCACATTTTGTGTGACTGTGAGGCCTTTTCTGCTTACAGGTTTGAACATCTTGGTCGGCATCTTATTGAGCCTTGGGAGCTGCAGGATATTCCTGTCAGGTGTCTGCTGAGCTTTGCTTCAGCTACGAGGCTTTTCTCATAAGGATGTGTTTGGGTATGGGTACAATAGACCTCTGGTCGATGTGCCCTAGCTCTCAGTGTCCTGCTGAGGGCCGCCCTCCTCGTTAAGTCATAAACTAAATCAATACACCCTAACAATCAGTTTAGAATAATACTTACAACAAAATATTAGAAAGATGTAAAATAATCAAAGCAATTACTTATTTCGAAAAATTATTTGACTGATATGGAACCAACGAAATAATTGATTATTATTTATTTAACTCGTTACATGAAAGCTGGTGAAAATATTTCACTGCTTCGTTCCAACGAATAATCTGATTTCTGTCTGTGTTTTATTGGCAGATTGCCAAAGATATCACTCTCTCTCTCTCTCTCATTTTTTGCATACAGAGAGATAAAATTAAAGTGTTATTTATTTAATATGAACTTTTCAATAATATATTTCGATGTGAATGGCTTCTTATGCAATAACAGTATTATTTATTATATTACATGAAATAACGCCCATCTCTAGTTCATACTCAAGGACAAGAGGGGTCAACCATATGGGGAAGGGGTGACCATTGAAGTAGTGACCTTGATGTGAAACAGGGACAGTGGAAGAAACTGGAAAAAACCGGAAGAAACCAACCAAAAGACAAAACAGATGTTCAAAATTAAAATTTATGAACTATATAAACTCAAAGTATAAATATAATGCCAAATCTAAACAATAATTCAATTAATATTAAAAATATCTTTAGAAAAATAAGTCATTTGATAACAAACACTAAGTATATACAGGTGATGGGTTTTTACTTTTCAATGCTAATATTTTTAGAACGTTTTGCATAGATACTATCTTATAATATTATTATACGTTCAAACAGTACAAGTGATAATAATTATGGAATTTTTAGCCATAATATTTGCTTTTTTTTTTTTTTTTTTTTTTTTTTAAGGATACAACTTTTTGTATAAGCTCGAAGCTGGTACCTAATGAACTGTATCAATAAGTAAGATACCTACTTTTAAACTGTCCTGTAAGCTCTCTAGGATTAAAAAAAAAAAAAAAAAAAAATCCATACTTTGTATTTATCTATTTTAAGTTGAAAAATAAAGTGCAGTAATGAACTACGAAAAAACTTTTCATTTGTTTTACAGTCAACTCCCTCTAACTCTCAAAAGTTTTGTCCGGAGGTTGTGCAGATAATAGGAATTTGCAAATTAAAGATCATTGCCTTTGTTTACAGTTTTCTTTTGCAAATACAAAGTCAGTTATTATTAATTAAATAGACATACGAACGGAAAGAGGATTTTTAATAAATTTTAGAATAAATATTTCTTCAATATTAATAAAACTAATCTATCACATTCATATATGATGGTAAATAATAATTTAAGCATATTCAAACAATAGGTACCTATAAAATGTAAACAAACATATTTAAAAAATACGAAACAAAATATTTTTGAAAGTCTGGAAACAATATTCATCGCTGATTCATTTTGTTAAACATTCATGTAATAGGGTTCATTTTCAGTGCTAGTCTGTATGAATTGCAGGATAATAAATATAAGAATGTTACCCCCCCCCCCTTTCTCCATTTGTGTTTCAAAGTAGTAAGGATTTATGATAAAAGTTTGATAAAAAATAATTATATTAAAAAAAAAAAAACTTTTTATATACCATGTTTTTAAATTTTCTGATGAGGCATTAATAAAATACGTGAGGCTAAAAAATAATATTTAAGCAGGCGGAATCAGTTTAGTGAAATAATAATGATAGTGAAAAAAAACGTTGGTTTTAAAAATAAAATATTACTCCTTTTAGAACAACATATATTATTAGCACTTATCAGTGTGTATAAAATTTTAAAATTGATAATGACGTCAATTTTTGTGAAATGCATAATTTAACTTTTTATAATTTTTTCACATTCACATTGAATTAAATGTATTTATTTTCATGTCAAAAAAAAATGAACTCGTATTTTTTTTTTTTTTTTTGGCAACAATTAAATTATAGCTAATTTTTTATTGCTATTAAGAGCTTATTATTTTCATATTTTAATTAATTAAAAGAAAACTATTCGAAAATCTGACTTTGAAGTATTGTGCTGTCACCGGGTTCTGAGTTACTGTGAAAGTTTCAAATGTCTAGCTAGTAGGGAAATTAGTTAAAAATAGATTGCAAGATTTGTACCGGACAAACAAACAAACAAACAAGAATCAAAGTTAATAAAAACATGGTAATAAAAAGTAAAAATTTCAGAAATGTGAATTTTTTTGAAATATGAGATGTAAATTTCTTTTAGATTAAAAAATCAATTACCGATTAAAAGGATTTGCAGATTATAAATATGCAGATTGCAGTTTAGAGGGAGTTGACTGTACTGTATGTGACTATAAGGAAAATAAAGTTTTTATGACATTTTGTAATTACAGTGTGTACAGTAATTATTGCATACTGGTTCTCTTAATTAACTGGATTATGTTAAGAGTTGTTTTATTAGAAAATATAAGCAAGTGATCCAAATTATTATTTATTACCAGTTAAAGAAATAAAATTGTCTAAATTATAAAACTTTATAATGTTTTAATTGAAATTTATTTTTTTACTGGATTTTGAGTATTTTGGAACGTGATCATCAGATACCGAGGCTCATTAGCTCATTTTGATAAAAAAACTCACAATTATTAACTAAATATGTTATTAAATTTATATAGGTATATTTAAAGTTACTTAAAGTTGTTTATAAGATCAATGCATCCATTGTATCTTACAAATCTGCAATTTATAAGATAAATTTTTAAGAAAAACAGTTTCTTCCACTTGAAAGAAACCTATTTCTTCCGGCCGGTTTTTTCCGCCTTGGAAGAAACTTGCCAACCCTGCAGTCAGTTTCAACTATTCTTCTACATATTATTCAATGGAACTTTTGTTGCTTAGTTTGATGATCTCTCATTCAAAAATGAAGCTTTTCGTATTCTGTTTAATATTCAATAATTATTGAATTGAGTAATATTCTATAACTAACAAATATTACTCTTTGAACATAATCAATGAGCATTTTTTTAATCAATTGATTTAAATTTTTTTAGCTCATTAAGCTAAAAAAAAAAAAAGTTCAAAGAATAACTTTCAAAAAACTTCATATTTCAATGACAGATTGTTATACAACTAAGCAACAAAATCCCATAGGACAACATAGGAAGGAAGAAACAGGGAATTTGATGTGCAACCTTAACAGCCCTCTTTACTTACCCTCGTCGAAAGCCCGAGGCAATGTTATTCTATGGGAAATTTTCTTTACTTATAACTAATTAACTAATATATATTTTTAAATTCTGTTTTTACATTCAGAAAATTCCCAACTGTTAAATTGACACTCCTTTTTTAAAAACGAATTTTTTTTCATTTTTAATTTTTTATTTTGAAATTGCAAAATGAAAAATTTCACTTATTAAAAATTTGTATTTTACAGCTTCGAAATAAAATAGTAAAAATGAAAAAAATATGTTTTCAAAAAAGGAGCATCAATTTAACAGTTTGGAATTTTCTGAATGTGAAAATAGAATTTAAAAATATGTATTAGCTAATTAGTAATAAATAAAGAAAATTTACCATAGAATAATATTAGCTTCGGCTTATATGGCGACGGTGAGTGAAGTGGTCCTTTAATGAGCCACTTTTTGCTTCTAGAATATACATTAGCATTGTAATCATGAAAAAAAACTGAAGTTAGATTTTGCTGTATCAATACCTTTTGATATCTTCTTAATTCCTCATTATTTGCTATTTATGCACAATAGCATAAGAGTGATTCTGAATAAAACAAAATTTTATGAACTATGCCTTAAAATGTTTTGAAGCTATTTCATAGATACATACATTTTTATTTAGAAATTTTATACATCAACCTTGAAAATTAATTTCTAGTAGATCAGAATGAAAGGCTGATTTTTAATACGAATTATGTGAAAAATACCAGAGCCGGTAATAGAACCTAGGCTTCTGCTTAAATAAACTAATGTATATTACCAAAAAAGCAGAAGGCCTGGGTTCAGTTTCCGGCTCTGGTATTTTTCACTCAGATAGTATAAATAATCAGCCTTTTACTCCAATCTATTAGAAATGAATTTTCAAGGTTGATGTATAAAATAACTAAATTAAAATTTTGTGGCCTATTGGAGTTGTGCCATGATCAATTTGTCACTTGAAATAGCTGCATGTTTGCAGACTCGGTGACCTTGCCAACGTATATTATGTGAAAAATGCTGAGCTGGTTATCAGCCAGGGTAGCTCAATGGTTAGAGCATCTGCACGTTAAGCAGAAGGCCCAGGTTCGTTTAACGGGTCTGTTATTTTTCCCACAGGTTTTCCCCTTCCACACCAATCTATCAGAAATACACATATATACTGTATGTATGTTTAGTCTATTTTGAATACAAGCTATAAATTAAAATGTATAAAAGTAAATGAAAATTAAGATTTTCTAAAATCTTTTGATCAAGTTATAATTGATTAAGTTATTTTGATTAAGTTATAATGGAAGGTTCAACCATTCATTTTAAAGGTACTGGCAAGCTCTTTTAAAAGATGCCCATTATGAAAATTTACTTCCCTCGAGGGGGGACTTCCCCCCAGGGGGGAGGCGAGGCTCCTACATACACAATTTTTTCCCCCAGTTGACTATCTCTATTACAAATAATTATTTTAAATTTAATAATGATTATTAAAAATTAATTCTCTTTATACACATTTATACAAAATTTTGTCCTATATCACCATGTTAAAAATTTAGAAAAAGCGGGATGGCAACGCAACCTGCAAGACAATTTTTACCAAAAGGTTGACAGGCACTAATTTATGTCAAGGTGCAACTACATACCAACTTGTATGAAATTCTGTGCAGTAGTGCCTGAGATACAGTTGCCACAAAATTTTGTCTCTCACACACACACAGACAGACAGACATTTTCTAAAAATGGTCAAATCGTGTTCTACAGCTCTCAAAACGTGTAAATCCACCAAAAACCCGAGGTAAAAAATTTTAAGGAATCCAATACTTTCTTCTGTTGAATATAGAAGAAAGTAAAAATGGTCAAATCGTGTTCTACAGCTCTCAAAACGTGTAAATCCATCAAAAACCCAAAGTCGAAAATTTTTACGAATCCAATACTTTCTTCTATTGAAAGTAAAATACACATTAAAAATTGGGAAATTGTTGAAACAAATTTCCCTATAGAAAAATACGAGTTTGGCTTCTGGGAAGGTCAGGTGTTGTTCATGCATAAGGAGCTCTAGACAGTAGATGAAAAAGCGGATATATTGGTGCTTTGGAAAAAGACTGATTAACAAATGAGAGTTGTAGCCCTCAGTGGAGTGTCATTTATGGAGGCCTTTCTAGCAGAAAACTGAGGTTTTTAACAAGTAAAAGATATTTTGATAAGCAATTATATGAACTATAAATATCTTTTTATGCAGATGCTCTACCACCATTTAGCTATACTGGCTGATTATCAATCGGCATTTCCCATATAATATCCATAGACATGTCCCAGTGGTAGAAACACCGCGACATAGTCGCGGAAACAGAAAAATGGCTTGCAGACAGTTTTTGTCTGCACTAATAAAAAAATTTGTCCACAACTTTCGGACAGTCTTTGTCTGCAATTTACGGACATTTTTCGCCTGCGACAATGCGCTACCGATGTACGACATCTTAGTTAATGTGAAGCATCAATCTGCATCACTAAAAGAGGGGGACGGTCTTATCCCTCTTACCCCCCCATGATGCTTTATCTCAGAAAATCATGGTCTGAACTAAAAAATTTTAAATTTGGAGTTAAATGGATGCTAATATGACAAAGACTGCAGGGTCTTAACTCCTCTTACCCCCCACGTGCTTCATCTAAAAAAATCATGGTCTGAAACTACAAAATTTGAAGTTTGGAATTGAATGAGTGCTAGTATGACAAAGACTGCATCATTAAAAGGATGGAGGGTCTTAACTCCACTTACCCCCCCCCCCCACGGTGCTTTATCTCAAACTGAACTATAAGATTTTAAATTTGGAGTTGAATGGGAGTTAGTATTATATGAACTGCATCATTAAAAGAGGGGAGGGTCTTACCCCTCTCCCCCATGCCTTATCATGAAAAATCATGGATTAAACTTTAAATTTTTTTTAATTTGGAGTTGAATAGGTGTTAGTATGATACGGACTGGATCATAGAAAGAGGGGGAGGACCTCCTCCCCACTTAAATGAAATTTTAAATTTGGAGTTAAATGGGTGTTACCGTACCGTATGATACAACACCCATTCCACTTACATGGAATTTTGAAATTTTAAACTTGGAGTTGAATGGTACAAACTGCATCGTTAAAGGGAGGGAGGCTCTAACCTCCCCCCCCCATGCCTTATCATAAAAAATCATGGCCCGAACTTCACAAAAATTTGAATTTGGAGTGGAATGAGTTTAAGGGGGAGGATCTTAACACATCTTACCATCTACGGTGCTTTATCTAAAAAAAATCATTTTCTGAACTTTACAAAATTTTAAGTTTGGAGTTAAATGGGTGTTAATATGACAAAGACTGAATCATTAAAATAGGGAGCATCTCCCCCCCCCCCCTTGAAGCCTTATCTTGAAAACTCTAAACTTCACAAAATTTTTAATTAGGAGTTGAGTGGGTGGTAGTCTTCCAAAGACTGCGCAATTGGAAGGAGACAGGTTCTGTTCCTCTTCCCCCAATTGTGCTTTATCAGTTACAGTCCTAACTTTATGAAATTTTAAATTTCAAGTTGGTTAAATGTTAGTATGAAAAAGAGTGCACTGTTATAAAGGGGAGGTGCTGATCCCCCTCTGTGACTTCTCAGTTACAGTCCAAATTTTAAATTGGACATTATTGAGTGTTGACGTCACAGAAACCGCATAATTTAATAGACAGCATCTGGACCATTTTCTCCCTATGGTATTAGGTCTTTTAAAAACTTTCAGAAATTAACTACTTAAATTTCAATTCTTTTGGATACTGCATAACGAAAACTACTTCCTTTGAATGGGAAGGAAACAAATTATTTAAACTAGGACGAAAGAAAGGATTAAAATAAAAAACTTGTGTATTACATGATTAATGCATGAATAGTTTATTTAAGTCACTCACAATATTATTGTTTTGTATATAATATGAACTGTTGTGTGAGTTTTTTTCATGACAGATGCTTCCTTTCGAATCCACAGAATTAAATTCTGCTTTTGCCAGAATTTCGTCAAAATCTTTTTTTTTTTTTTTTTTTTAAAGAAAAGAAAATTAATAATAATCAGTATCAAAACAAACAATATCTTTTTTTTTTCAACAATTAAAAATTTAAATGTCCCTTTTTAAAGCTTTTACCAGGTTATTATTTTCATATTTTAATTAATTTTAAAAAATCTAATCAAAATTTCGTTACAAATACGGTACCAAATGAAAGGGGCATTTTTCTGAATCCGTCTGATTAATTAATGGACAATTAGATTTTTTTTTAAATTATCTAAAGTATGAAAATCTGATGGCAACTTGCGCATGTATATATAATATAATCTCAACAATGGAAAAATTAAACAAAAATTATTATTTATTTTTTTTTTTACTTAAGCTAAGTAAAATGGCACAAAAATCAATACTTGAACACATGTTACTAGTAGGGCCTTTTAAATTTAAATGCAAAAAACAAGTTTTCCAATTTTTTTTTTTATTTAATGTGGTTTAATTAGTTACAAGCTACATCTATAATAATAAATGGAAAGGTTTGTCTGTCTGTTCTTTTATACGTTCAGCCCCTATTGAACGCAGAAGTACAAGAGTTGACATACGGATGCTCTGGAGCCTTTCCGAGGTCCTCCTGAAAACAGAATTTAAAATTTTTAATTAGTTGTGGAGATATTAATTAAAATGTCCACTCATGTCTAATCTAAAAGCGATCTCATTGACCAAGAATTCACTGCCATTGCTTAAAAAAAGATATTTTAACGGAAATAAAAGCAGAAAAAGTGGAGAATAAATTAAAAATATTTGTCCGATCGTTCCGATTTTGGTACCAAATGAAAGGGGAATTTTTTCTGAATCTATGTGTGCAAGCGGCTTATCGGTACAACAATTAGATTTTTAAAAATTAACTAAAGTATGAATTTTTTGTGGCAACATCATTTCAAATGCCAGACGACCGTCTGCCATGAAAAAGAAATGATTGTAACCAATCAAGATGTCACGTGTTTTATAGTGTGGGGAGAAATTGCATTTTTCAAATTTTCATTCACATTACATTTGAATTAATATTTGGCCTAGGCCTAGACAGCATATTATAAAGCTACTGTTCAATTTTCATGAAAATATGTGGATAAACAAAAAAATTAGATTAAATTTTGTTTTATATTTTGCAGTATTTTAAATTGAGATATGCTGTTGAAATTTCGTAATATTTGGTTTTAACGCCCGATAATTCGATTCTGAATATTTTTGAAAGTGTAGAATTAATAGGAAGGGGGAGGGAGAGGGCGAAGGGGCCAAATACAGTGTTTGAAATTAGTATTATTAGGTTTTAAGGAAAGATAAATCGATTGCAGATATTTTCAAGTGTAAAATTATTAGAAGGGACGGAAAGGGGGGGGGGGGAGGGACAAAAACGTAGAAAAGGAATGGTTGTTTTGGAGAAAACAACGGAAAACCCAGAACGCCTTTATTCTTTTATATTTTGCAGAGTTTCAAATTCTGATACTCCTTTCACATTTCATACTATTGATTTTTAACAGTATTTAGCCCAGAATTACGCAAGTTTCGGAGAAAATTAAGAAAAGTCAGACATAAATCGTTTTATAATAGTGTTTATATCATTTTTGTATCTCAGCTTCTAATTAACATAATTTCAAAAGTAATATGTCATTTTGAAACTTATTTGAAATGAATTTCAAGAGTAGACGCCACAAATTTCTGTCACCTTCCATTAACCGACTACCATAAGTAATGGAATTTGAGATTTCACATGATTTACATGTTTTAAGGTGTCCTGATTAGGTTTTTCGTTTGTATCTCAGCTACTGATTAAAATAATTTTATAAGTAATACATTATTTGAAAGCTTTGTTGATTTGGAATTGAACAGTAGATTACAGAAATTTCTACCGCCAGATGGCGCTGCAATAGTTTAAAATTTCAATATTTCGAATTCTAAATATGATTAAATTATTTTTAATACATCATTCGAAAGTTATTTTAAAGTACTTTAAAATTATCGAATAACCTACATTAAATTTATCCAATAGAGGGCGCTAATCGCAATTATTTGAGATTTCACCTGATTTATATGTTTTAAGATGTTCTCAAGGGGGGCAAAAAATTAGAAATTGAGTTAGACCATTCAAAATTGGTATATATAGGTTTTGGGTGCCTACGAGTCAAATGAGGATATTTTTGAAAGTGTAAAATTAAGGAGGGACAGGAAGGGTGGTGAAGGAATATGCGCACGCAGCAAGCGTATATATGAATTCGTGAGCACTGCGCGCACAGGTCTACGCTGACGAAGGCAGAGGAGACCTGGTATGAGTTTTTACCCAATGAGAAATTACTTTTTTTTTTATTCCTTTTCTTAAGGTTTATGAGTAATAACATGGAATTTAGAAAAATCATAAGGGTGGTGAAGGAATACACATGCGCAGCACTCATGTATATGCATTTGTGCATGGGTCTACGCTGCCGAAGGCAGTGGGGACCCAGTGTGACATTTTTCCCAATCAGAGGTTTTTTTTTTTTTTCACATGATAAAAATTAATGCAATTTTGAGAATTCATTAATTATAATGATTCATTTAAAAATAGTGACCAGCTAAGCGGGCGTAGCCTGCTAGTTACTAATAAATGTAAGTCGCCCCCCTCCTCCCATCCCCTAGTAGATCAACTAAACTAACTCGCTTCTAACACATTTTTCATCTGTGTTAGAAGAAAAAAAAAAAAAACTTTTAATTTTTGTTTATATAAAGTGAGGAAGAAAATTTTGGAAAGTACAATGCCTCTTCCTCCCTAAGAAATTGCAGAAGCATGTGCTTCTGAAGTCTGCTACTTGTAAGTAACAGTCTTTATTATATGCAGGGATGATAGTGAATTCAGGAAAAAAATACCTGAAATTTCGGCGAGAAAAATTTTTTGTATAGGTAGAAAACATATATAAATCATTACAGAGAGCTCCAATCCTCTCATTATAAAAAATAAGAATTTTAATTAGGTTTAGCAGTCATATGAAATTTATAATTTAGTCTTATTATATAAATTTAACTATGAAAAAAACTGAAAATATAGTACTAGAAAAAAAAAAAAAAATCAGGTGAAATACCTGAACACAATGACCTTTGTACATGTTTACGCATAGGTGTAACTTAAGCGAAAATTGTGTGTGTGTGAGGGACATTCCCTTAGACACTTTATCAAAATAAAAAAAATCTACAGTGACTCCACTAGGCTTTCCGAACATTAAGCACTTAACGGTTGTATAAATAAAATAAAGTAAGAAAAATCATTACATACACAAAAGAAAAAATTATAATATGGTGTATCAGTACTTTTCTTCATATAGTATGCTGTTTAATTCAACGCATGTTACGCTTCAAATAATTGAGTCCATAGATCATGATAGATTTTCGCTGTGTACATGAAAAAAAGAAAAAAAAAAACAATAACTCCATAAATGACATATTACATATGACATTGCATTCAAAGATTACTACATTAACTATAGATAGCTAAACTTAAATTAGTATTACTCTATCACTAATCATTTGACTGATTAAAATTGCTTAATGATTCATAATACTATATTAAAAAATAAAAAAGTAGGTTAATAGTGTATATATATATATATAAATACAGAGAGAGAGAGAGAGAAAGAGCTAGATAGATACACACGGTTCCAAATAAAGTGCAAGAACCCTGCATGTTTTTTTTTTATTTTCTCATATAAAATTTTTAACATTGAAACAAATTTGTGGAGCCAATTCATTAAAATTTTTGGTCCGAAAACAAACACTCATAAAAAAAAAACAACAAATTTGAAATGAAAAATCTTTCATCTTTCACAAAAATTAGCTAATTTCAACAAACCCTTCACAACAATAGAATGATTTAAAAGAGTTTTCGAAAAATTTTGATAACAAATTATGTATTTTGCTGATAAGCTTCAAAAATACATTATATTATATTTCTATGATAAACACCAGAAAACTTATAATTAGATAAATAAACTTGTACATATATATATACAAAGTTTCATCAATTTGCAGTGCAATAACTATGTCAGTGATTGACAGTGAAAAAAAAGACGTTTTTAAGCAATTAAATGTAATTAAACTCAAATTATATAAATGAGCTGTAAAATTATCAGTACAAAAAACCCTTAACGGGTTAAAAGTTTGTGACGCCGCTACTTTATGGCTATAAGAATTAGAAATATGAGTCTTAAAAATAATGATATCAAATTTTAAGTGACGCTTTGCAATTAGTTAAAATATACATAGATTTTCTTATTTGATCATTTACTTTCTACTTTTATTTATATTTATAATGCAAACGTAATATTTTTAGCTTCAAGATCAGACAGATATATAAAATACACTCACTGATGCTTTTTCATTCACATTTCAAATTCAAAATAACAGTTTTAAAAGGAATGATATAAAAATTCCAGTGGCGCCTCGGTGTTATTTTAAAAGATTTGTTTTTAGATTCCATTAAAATTACTTTTGTTTTGTCTAATAAAGTATATTTACATATTGAAACAGTGCTTTTAATTTTCAAATATACTGTCAAATAATTATACTTTCACTGAGTTTGCATTATAAATTAAAATTATTTATTTCAATAAATTGATTTATCTTTTGCATCACGCTATCCAAAACCAGTGTTGTGCAAGTTCACAAAAAAAACGAACTAGTTCAAACTCAAGTTCATCGTGTAAAAAACGAGTTAGTTCGCGCTCAAACTCATGTCTGAAAGAAATGAACGCGTTCAGTTCAAGTTCATTTTTAAAAACGAGCGAAGCTCACTAAAAGTTCATTTTTACGTACATTTTTTTTTTTTTTTTTTTTTTAATAGATCTTATCCTCTGTGAACACTTTCATAGGTAATTTCCCTTTTTTTTTTTTTTTCAAAAATTACTAATTACCATGAAAATTATTTTTAATTTTACGCTTAATTAAACTTATTAACTTATAATTCTTAATTATAACTTATTAATTTAATTGTGGTAAAAATTTATTTAGCAAACACTTCTGAATAGTGTACCCACTGTTTTTGCATGGCTTTTTATTCTCAAATTTTCAATACGTTTGTTTATGGGCATGAGAACTTATTAATAGAAAACAAATTCTATCATTTAGAGGTTCCGTTGTTTTAAATCAGTCTTGCGCAGGACCGCGTTCATGAGTTTAATTAAAACTTTTTCAGTTTTGAGCTGAATTTCGCTCGTTTTTTAAATTGTGAACTTGAGCTGAGCAAAGTTCGTTTCCTCATGAATTTGAGCGGGAAAAGTAACTCAAACTCATATGGATTTTATTCCTTTGGGAAAAAATTTTTATGTTCTTGGTAGCAATCTCAGGAAAAAAGGGCACCCGGAAAAAAAGGGCACTGGAAAAAACGGCACCCGGAAAAAAGGGCACTTTTTCAATTCGCAAATCGCAAAATAATAAATATCAAATAATGATATATAAGAATGGCTTTCAAATTACACATTTAGAAATTTCAATTGATTTGGTACAACATTAATTTAGTATATACCTCGGGGAAGATGGGGGGAGGGGGAGGGGGGGCAGAAGCAGATCGAAAGAAAACAATTGTTTTACATAAACTCTTACCGATTTTAATGAAACTTTGTATAATCACGTACAATTTGTGAAAAAATTACTGTAAGTGTAAGGCAAACTTTAGGGGTGGGGGGTTAAAGAGGGAGGTGCAGAGAAAAATAAAATTATCTTTTATATCACAGTTTTACCTACTTTAATGATATATTCTATAACTATCACTAACTTTTTATGAAGATCACAGTGAGTGTACTATATGCCTGGGGGGAGCAAGGGGGGGCAGATAAAAATAAAATATATTCTTCTTATATTACTCTATTATTGATCAAAAATTTTTTTGTACAATCACGTATAATTTATTAAAAATTTACAGTAAGTGTCAGACATACTTAGTGAGGGGGGGGAGGGGGGCGGTTAAACAAGAGAGGGGGGAGAGGAAAATAAAGTGATTCTTTATATCACCATTTTAGCGATTTTAATGATATATTCCATAACTACCACTTAATTTTCATGAAGACTACAATGAGTGCATTATATACCTGCGGGGGGGGGAGGCAAGGGGGAACCGATGGAAATAAAATATATTCTACTTTAAACTACACCATTATCGATTTAAACAAAAACTTTGTATAATAGAATACAATTTGTGAAAAAAATCACAGTAAGGTTAGACATACTTGGGGGGGGGGGGGTTAAAGAGAGGGGGGACAGAGGAAAATAAAATATTTTTTATATCACCATTTTACCGATTTTAATGACATATTCTGTAACTATCACTTACTTTTATGAAGATCAAAATGAGGGTATTATACATTTGGCGGGGGGGACAAGGGGGACGCAGATAGAAGTAAAATATATTATTCTTTAAACTACCGCATTGTCGATTTAAAAAAAAATTGTATCTACGCAATTTTCTGCTTATAAAAAGTTACAGTGAGTGTACACATATCTGGACGATTTGCTAAGAGGGGGCAGAGTGAAGAAAATGTTTGTTTTTATATAACCATGCTACCTACTAACTTTGTACCACTATCACTTTCATTTTATTAAAATTATAGTGAAAGTTAACTAAAGTTGATAGGGGGGGGGTAGGGGGGGGACAGATGGAAAATAAAATAATCTTTTTAAACAACACTTATTATCGTTTGTTTTATTGTTTTATTTGCATTTTGCGTAAGTATCAATTACTAAGGGCACTTTTCTTAATTTCTCCTTGTAAAACTCATGCTAATCATCAACGAAAGCGTAAGTTTTTTATTTCTACGTGAGGGGGGTGGATGGACAAAAGAGACAGATTAAAAGAAGAAATTTCATTTTTGAGCAACTTTTTCACAGATTTAAATCATACATTGAATTTTTGACCCTGTAATTTTTCATTAATACTAACTGATAGTTACACAAAATGCAAATAAAACAATAAAACAAACGGTAATAAGTGTTTTTTAAAAAGATTATTTTATTTTTCATTTGCCGCCAGTACCCCCCCCCCCCCCTTTATCAATTATAGGTAACTTTCACTATAACTTTTATAAAATGAAAGATACTCGTACAAAGTTTAATATAAATATGTAGCATGGTGATATAAAAACAAATATTTTCTTCACTCTGCCCCCCCCCCCTCCTCGTAGCAATTCGTCCAGATATGTGTAGACTCACTGTAATTTTCATAAGCAGGAAGTTGTATATATACAAAGTTTTTATTTTTAATCGAGTATACGGTAGTTTAAAGAATAATATTTTTTACTTTTATCTACGCCCCCCCCCCAGATGTGTAATACACTCATTGTGATGTTCATAAAAAGTAAGTGATAATTATAGAATATATCATTAAAACGGTACTATAAAAGATAATTTTATTTTCCTCTGCCCCCCCCCTCTTTAACCCTCCCCCCCAAGTTTGCCTGCCACTTACTGCCATTTTTTTCACAAATTGTACGTGATTATACAAAGTTTCATTAAAATCGGTTAGAGTTTTTGTAAAAACAATTATTTTTTTTCGATCTGCTCCTGCCCCCCTCCCCCCTCTTCCCCGAGATATATACTAAATGAATGTTGTACCAAATCAATTGAAATTTCTAAAAATGTAGTTTGAAAGTCATTTTTTAAATTCATTAATTGATATTTATTATTTTGCGATTTGCGAATTGGAAAAGTGCCCTTTTTTCCGGGTGCCCTTTTTACCGGTGCCCTTTTTACCGGTGCCCTTTCTTCCGTGCCCTTTTTTCCGGGATCCATACTTTCTACCTTTTTAATCGCAAGAGAGGACGCATTTCTCACAAGAGAGAAACGCATCGGGTCGGGTGATCGCTTATTACCTGCTTTGCTGGTCGGGTGCAGGTAAAATTTGCATTAATTTTTATTCACAAAATGTTTTCTCCGAAGATTGTTTTTTGCTTTACTAATGAATCTAAGCTTTTAAATGAAGAGATTGGATGACATTGTCTTCCTTCCTAGTAATTTAAAGACATGACTGATAACATGAATTTAATTACATTTACCTAAATATTAATACTTAACGTTTAAAGCTTTATATGGAAAACTGTTTTTTTTTTTTTTTTTTTTTTTTTTTTTTTTTTTCCGACCTATATTTGCTTCCTTATTTTACTGTCAAAATACTTGGAACAGTGGATTTTTTTAAATATATGTTTTAATATGCATTTATGCAATTCTAAATGCATAGTACACTGCGGTTCAATATATATCGCATCTATCATAAAATAGAAAAAAAAAATTTGATTGTAAAAGCCGGAAATGGAGGGAAAATAAAAATTAATTTCAATTATTATTATTATTATATAACATCATAAAACTTTTAGCATTTCAATAACATTTATTAATTAAAACCCGAATAAACTACTACATCAGAAACGCCAAAGAAAAATATTGGAAATGCAAAATTGGCGTTTCTGACGTAGTAGTTTATTCGGGTTTTAATATTCCAACGCTAAGTCTCCTGTTATTAAAATTTATTAATTGCCTCATGGACTTATTCATAATTTTTCTAGTACTTCATGTGACGCTTATTTTCATCTAATACAATGTTTGAAAATGTTTTCAATATATATATATATATATATATATATACATCGAGTGTAATATTATAGTAATATATATGACTTTATTTCTACTATCTTATAGATTTATTTCTATTAAATCATTAAATTAAGAACTTAATATTAAAAATACACATTTAAGCAAAGAAGTAATTTATTTTTATCTTATACAAGACCTACCACGTTGCAAAGCAAACGACTTTGTGTGATTTTTATTCCCATGCGATAACGCTCATTTTAACCATTAACTATTCTTCTTATCAATGAAAAAAGGAAAGGGCTTTAGGCAATTGCTTTTGTGTACCAGAATTGCCCACACAACAAATCTCCCCCACAGACAAATCGGCGTATACCAGTCACAATTCTCAATACATTGGATTCGGCTTATAGTTCCAAGAAAACCACATGATGTCGAAAACATTTTGACCAAGAAGAACGAATGTAGATTCTAGATTCCTTCAAATTTTAGTTAGGGCATACAAAGAACGGGGGGAAATGCTGTATTAATAATGCGCATCATAATATTTATATGGTTTCAAATTTTACTTATTTATTTATTTGTTTTATTAAACAAATAATTATTACTTATCTCTTTATTTGTTTTAAGAAATAACTATTCAACTATATGAAATCGGGAAATTTTTATTGCCATTTTCATCTTAGATAGCTCCTAAAACTAAAATTAGAATTTTACAAAAATGATGATTATTCCATTAAACACTGCCTTAAATATTTCAAAAAGTTACTTATATTATATGGTTATCGTTTCTCGTAACTAAAAATATACAGAATCTATATAAAATATTTTCAAAATCGTAAATATTTATTAAATAATAAATTAATTAATTATATAAAAAAATTACATCCCATAAAATACAGACAATTTATAAATATTTCGTAAAATACGCAACGAAATTTTGCCATTCTTTGATAACATAATTTCCACAAACCTTTAAATGTAATTAAATATCACTATAATATTACACTCGAATTGCAAATTAATATATGTGCAAATGCCTTCAGAGCTGCTAGACAGGAAGTGCTGGGTTCGATCCCAGGTCGATGATATAAAAACAATTTCCTCTCCCCCGCATCTTCAGCCCCCGAAGTATGTGTGACACTGTATTTTTTTCATAAACGGCAAGTGACTATTAGACAAAGTTTAATTAAAATAAATAAGAAAGTGATATAAAAACAATTATTCGCTTTCTGTCTGCTCCTAGACACCCCCCCCCCTTTCCCCAGGTATATACTAAGTAAAAATGGTACGAATTTAATTGATTGAAATTTCTAAAAATGTATTATGAAAAATCACGCTTTAAATTCGTTATTTGATGTTTATTGTTTTTGTGAAATGCAAATTGCAAAAGTGTCCTTTTTTCCGGGTGCCCCTTTTTATGGTGCCTTTTTTCCCAAATGCCTTTTTTTTTCAGGAATCCATTTTGCACAGTTATTTTCTTTTCTGTCCTTTTCTTCTTCTACTTTACTTTTCATATTTCAGACAGAAATATTTAATATGAGTTTGAGTTTGAATTGCTTTTTCACGCTCAAGTTCGTGTATAAAACGAACTACGCTCAACTCAAGTTCATTATTTAAAAAACGAGCTAAGTTCAACTCAAAACTCAAAATTTTTGAGCTAAGCTCATGAACGCGTTCAAATGAACGCGTTCGTGCACAACACTGTCCAAAACATAGTATCATTATCATAGTATCCAGCTGAGTGAAAAGTTGCGCAAAGAGGTAGTGTAACGTAAAGAAAATATTTACACAGATTTTACTTGCAGTTTTGGATAGCGTGACGCAAAAGATAAATCAATTTATTGAAATAAATAATTTTAATTTATAATGCAAACTCAGTGAAAGTATAATTATTTGACAGTATATTTGAAAATTAAAAGCACTGTTTCAATATGTAAATATACTTTATTAGACAAAACAAATGTAATTTTAATGGAATCTAAAAACAAATCTTTTAAAATAACACCGAGGCGCCACTGGAATTTTTATATCATTCCTTTTAAAACTGTTATTTTGAATTTGAAATGTGAATGAAAAAGCATCAGTGAGTGTATTTTATATATCTGTCTGATCTTGAAGCTAAAAATATTACGTTTGCATTATAAATATAAATAAAAGTAGAAAGTAAATGATCAAATAAGAAAATCTATGTATATTTTAACTAATTGCAAAGCGTCACTTAAAATTTGATATCATTATTTTTAAGACTCATATTTCTAATTCTTATAGCCATAAAGTAGCGGCGTCACAAACTTTTAACCCGTTAAGGGTTTTTTGTACTGATATCATTACTTTTTAGGGGTTATTGATCAAAAAATTAAAACAAGTCCTTCTGGCTCCTAGAAAGGGTAAGCTGATTTATCTTTTATTATGAAGTTGCCACCATTTTTTTTTTTTTTTTTTTTTTCAAAATTCTACAATTTTTCAATTCTACAATTTATTAATGGACTTGGTGGATTTATTAATGAAGTCTTGTATATATGGAGTTTTAACATAGAACCTTTCTAATGTAAATTTGAAATTTTCAGTGGGCTGGCACAGGGAAACAAGAGGGTAGATTAAGTTGGCAAATGGACATAACAAATACATTTCTGAGATAAATCCAAACTACAAATTTAGTTTGAATTAATTCAGTATTTCAAACGTTATCATGCCGACAAATTTTCAAGTAGCCTGCCACTTGGAAACAAAATGGAGAAGCTTCACACTAGAAAAAAATATTGAGTGGGATTCTCAAACTCTTTAAAATAATAATAATAATAATAATAAGTGGGAAATTTCAAATTTAAGTTTTAGAATTACGTAATTTACATTTTGCAAGTTTCTTTTTAGAGAATTACAAATGCAAATTAAACAATTTAAAAAAATCAAGTTAATGTTAAAAATGGAAAATTATTTATTTTCTTTTCCCTTTTGAGGCTAAGCTCCAATATTCACAATTTTAATTTTCTTAAAAAATGCAGGTAAAAATTATTTCATAAAAATATTTGGTGGAAAAAAAATAGACAAAATATAAATTAAGCTCTACATTTCTATAATTTTAAAAATAAGATAAAATCATTTAGAGAAAAAAATTATGGAAAATACAAGTTAAGCTAAAGTTAATACAAGTTAATTAAAATACAAGTTAAGCTTAAGTTTTATGGAAAATACAAGTTATATATATATTTCTTTTTAAAAATTAAAAATCTCTTTTTAAAATACAGTTAGAGTTTATTCATATATTTACTTTTCAGCCTTTAAAATGATACATATTTTAAATATTAACATAAACTAATTTTTTTATTGGCTGTGGCTATTGCTACGGCATCCGTAACAATATTATTGTTACGGCAGTCTGACTGCGCTTGCGCAGTGAGACTGCCGGAGAATTTTTAAGAATGATTCTTTATTTGAATGATTCTTGTATCCGGCAGTCTATTTGTTTACTTTTTTCAGCCATGTTTTTTCTTCGATAGCCCAGAATAATGCTACCTGTGTTTGTCGCATTATTAATCTTGGACTATATTGATCCTTGTACAAATAAAAAAGCAATGAACGGTTATTGTTAATATTTAAATCTTTATCAAATACATTTTTATGAAATTTATCGAGTGTCAGTTAAAGACGATGAAAAAAATTGCACTTAAGATTAACATTCCTTTTTTAATAAATTGTCTTTAGAAAGCTGTACATATTTTACTTATGTACCTATGTGTATTTTAAATTATCTTTTTTTATACATGTAATTAAAATTTACTGTCAGTTTTTTTCCCCTCAGGTACAATTTCCGTAGTTACTTTCTGTTCAATTAAAATTAGTTTTAAGTTTATACTCACTTTGTCTTTCTGTCTCGTTACATAGTTTATCATGTCTTGTTTACTAGGTATTAAAACTTTATATTTTACCCGTATTGAAAACCAAAACTACCGTAACGGATCGTAAATCTTTATCAACATTAAATCTACAAAAATATAATAAATTATTCTGCTGTCAAATGTGTACTTCATTAATAACTATAAATTAGTTAGCTTCTCACATTCTTTTCTTTTTCAAGTTTGCAAACACAATCATATATGCTTATATGGGCAAGCATTATTATTGAAAAGTTTTAAATCATTACAAAATTGATATTTATTAATGATTTAGATGATTTTAATGTTATACACACTATTAAAAATATATTTTTAATGAGCTAATGTTTAGTCTTCAGTAACATTAATAACTTAAATCTGTTATGTCATATTCTTAATAAAAGAAAAATAGTTTTTGTATACTTCTCTTTTTCATCATCCCAATGGGATTACTAAAAATTTTCATAATAGCTTTATCATATTAGTACTAGTACCTTGACAGTACATTTTTTTATAACAGCCCTATAATATCGTTATGAAAAAAGTACTCCCGCCCCTTTTTTTTTTTTATTTAGTAAGCCTAAATTATATAATTTTTTTACCACGTAACATTATTTATTTCTGCCAAAATAATTATTATGTATATATATTTAAAATATTAAATACGTGAGGTGAAAATATTCTTGGATAACAGGAATATCCTTATGAAACTAACATTTAGAAAATAAGTGAGAATATCCTTTTCTCTTTTAGATAAAATTAAAAACACGTTTAAACCTTGCATATGTGAAATATAACTCATTCATTGTTCTCAAAAAGCGTATATTTAGCTTTATTCCCCATATTCTTTTTTCTTTGTAGGAAGAGGGGATATTTTTAATGAAATACAGTTTTAAGATATTTTATTCAAACAAAAAAGTACTTAAGCTTTTTATTTTCATTTTATTTGCTCAGTAACAAGAACATTTAAAACTCATAAATGGTTATTAAATGTTTTAGGAAAACCAGAATATAAAAGATTAAAGATATTAGGTTTAGAAATCAAGCTTAAAAGCTATCAAGCAAAAAACTTTGAATAAAACACTATAAATTGTGCATCATCGCTTTGTTTGCGGCACTCGTGCCAACTTAATTGTTTTGGGCTTTTTGCAGTTTATAGTGTTTATTCAGTTTTTCACTTATTACTTTTCAACAGTTCTCTGGTGTATTTTTTATTATTTTAAGATTAAAAGAAAAGCTAATGAAAAGTATTAAAAAAAAGAGAAAATTCAAATTTTATTAAAAATAAGCTGTTTATTAAAAGCTAGTTTATTTTTTTTAATATTGATTTTAGCGACAGATTTTGGCTTAGGCCAGTGCCTAGGGGTGCCTAAGTTTTAAAGATAATTAAAATTTGAACAGTAGTGGCAGTTAAATTTGAAGGACAACCAGTATTTAATAGGAATGAGAAACATTTTTAATTAATTGTTTTTATTTTTTGCCAATTATAAAACACCTTATCAATCCCTGTTTAACACGTTACAGATTTTTAGATAGTGGTTTGAAATATACGAATAGATAGTGTTATTGAAAATTGATTTTTCCAACTGAGTGAAAATAATGCCCGGATCTTTGACTTACACGGTCTAAGATCTTTGACCATGTAAGTCAAAGATCTGGGGTTCGACTCCTGGTCCTGCCATTATTTTCACTGAGCTAGAAAAATGAATTTTCTCTATATATGATTTTCTTCCCAATCTGTTGATTGTGTGATATTAATAAAAAAAGATAGTGTTATATTTGAATGTTTGATCCTCTGGACTAAGCAGCGGCAATATGTAGCTAGGGATGCTGCTGTTTTCTTATGGCGATTAAACGTCCAGCAATGGATTATGCTTAGATCCAGGTAGAGTGTGGCAATTTTTTTAAGCTTATTAAATTCTTAAAAATGATTTAATTTTGAACACAAATCCAAACATTAAGAGCAATCGAATAGATTTTCAGTCGATAATACAAATTGTCAAAGCATGATCTGCTCTCTCTGTCATGAGTCAAACATGTTATGATTTGATGAGAGAAATTATTTTCTGAAAATAATTAAGTATGCAATGATTTAAATATAAAATATCGAACAAGAAGCTGTAAAGAAACTATTTTTAAACAAATTAACCTACACTGTAAAAAAATAACTATTACCAGCTGCAAGAAACTCTCTCTGATTGGAGAAAATAATTATTTTCTCCAATCACAGAGAGTTTCTTGCAGCTGGTAATAGTTATTTTTTTACAGTGTATCTACTTATGAATCAAAATAATTTCTATTTTGATTAATAAAAATATAAAAAGAAAGTTAGTCAGTTCTTAAGTGATTAAATAAAAAATTAAATTCTGCTTATTAACATTTTTTGTAGGAGAAACCAAATAAAGTAATTGATTTTTTTCATGATCAGATATGATTATTTATTTTTTACTTATGTAATGATTATTATATAAAGATTGCTTAGAGATTGATATATCTAAGAAAAATATTTCTCCTTTAGCTGTATCATATTTATTGCTGTTACAAATGCATAATATACTTCAAAACATGGGAGGGGGAGGGTGCCATATCGAAATGGGTGTAGGGTACAATCTAACTCAAATCCGCCACCTTTCATTGTATTGTTATTTATTGCTGCAATCATATTGTAAATAAGCTGCTATTGTTAGTATAAATATCAACAAGTGCAGGGGTGAAACTTTTCAGGGGCTGCCCCTGAATTCAGGGTTTTTAAAATTTTTGCTGCTTCTGAATTTTATGTTAAATTATTTTGTTTTTATAGAAATTTGTCATTTTGATTGTTTGCCTTAAAATGCATTAAGAACCATTTAAATATTATTTATTACAGGTAGATATATAATATACCATTATTAAATCCCCCCCCCCCATCTGCATGCAAATAGCAGATTTCAGGGTTTTTGCATATTAGGTAGTTTTACCCCTACAAATGTCCATTTTGACGCCCCCCCCCCCCTTCAACCTTTCAGCAGAAAGTTTTGAAAAAATAAAAACTGATATATAAATTGATCTCAAACATCTAAAATATTTTTTTTTTAACAAAAGCAAATGATGGCATGTTAATAATCAATCATTCAAAAAATAAAATGGTGTAACTTAATTTTTTTCTTTTTTTTTTAAATCTTAGGACTCTAAAAAAAAAAATGTGAAAATGATAATATGTAAACATAGTTTATAATTCGGACATCAAAATGTACATTTATGTGTATCAAACATTGCATACATTAAAATGTACAGGTACAATGTACATTAAAACTAATCATGGATGCATAAAGTATTCAAATTGTATAAGAAAAAACTAATTTTCTGATGTTCATACTAGTAATTGATATTTATACTAACAAAGAAAATTTATTTATTTATTTGAACATCAATAAGTTAAGTAACTAATATTTAATGAAAAATAAAAAATGATTTATAAAGCACGGGAAAATTTGTTTCCATAATTATGCATTACTTAATGTATTTTTTTAAATTCCGTTTTCACATTCAGAAAAAATCACAAACAATAAATTAGTACTTGTTTTGCAAAAATTTATTTTTTAAACTTTTAACATTTTATTTTGCAGTTAAAAAATGCAAATGATATACTTGGTTACTTTTTTATATTTAAACTCAAAATATTAAAAGAACCAATTTAACAGTTGAAAAATTTCTAAATGTCAAAACAAAATTATAATAAATTGTATAATCAATAATTCTGGAAACAAATTTCAAAGGTTAGGTAGTACTCTTAAGTATTAACCACTTCGCAGGCTGCAGTAATGTGTAGACGACAGCTATAGTGTGCCTCTGACTAGTTGGTCAAGTGGTTAAATGAAGCTTATTTTATTTTAACATGCAAACTTTAATATTGTCTTTCTACTAATTTATATTAATAAAATCAGACTTTTGCTTGTAAATTTCAGAATAAAAAAATTTGCAATTGTTGTGTCCGTAACTTTATTTTTGTCCAAGTATCACGCGAGAACGGCTAAACTGAATTGCAGGAGACTTTGCAGGAATTTAGGTCTTAAAGCAACTTAAAATTATATATATCAACTTTTACAACATTTTCTCCCCTTCCAAGGGGGCAGGAGGCAAAAACATGTTTGTAAGCATGACTTAGCTCCAAATTACTTCACGATGAGGAGATTGCACATGGAAAGACTAGATTTGAGGACAAAAAGGAAAAAAACTTTCTATGATTTTGAAATTTTTGATTTTTAGGGGGGGGGGGGGAGGAGAAAATAAACTTTTGGTGGAAAATTTCACAAATTCCCGATTTTTGAGTAGAACTCTACCTAAAATGGTTAACAAAGGTGTTGAAAAGAGCCATGTAATTTCCAAATACCCATTTTTGTTTTTTGTAGTTTTTTAGGAATTCGATTTGTGCACAATGCTAGTGCTTTAGTGCTGAATTTGTCTTGGAAAAACTGTAGGAGCTGAAGTCAAGAATTTCAGTGGGTGGATTATTTATATGTATCTGACATCTATAGTAATGGAATTTTATGACCCCCCCCCCTTTCTCCCTGGAGAGCATTAGGCAAAAACATGTCTGTAATTGTAAGCATAAGTCAATTTTACATTACTTCACGGTGAAGTAATTGCACATGTGGAGAGTATTGAGTATAGAGTCCTGCATCGGGTTGGGTAACCCAATTTTACCTGAACTTGACCCGACCCATGGGTCGGGTTGACAAATTTTTTTCTCTTGCGGGTCAGGTTTAGCTTTCTATGAGTCAGGTCGACTTGAGAACACCTTTCAAAAAAAATTTTACAGTTGAAAGCATAAATTTGTAGACATAATTGTTTCTTTAACTGATTTTAGACATGTGTCGGAGCTCCATATTCCTATACACGGATATCCACCCGAAAAAAAAAAAATCCGTATAAGCATGAGAAAAAAATATTCGTATATGTTTTCTTTTCTTAAACAAATCTAAAACTGATCATATGTAGAAATTGTATGAAAATTTTAAAGTACTGTATAAATTTTTATTGACTATTGTTAATATATATATATAAGAAATACAACATAACCTCACTTTTACGTTTTGGAAATTTAAGTTATTTCTCAATTTACATTTTTTTTTTAAAGATATCTTTATTTTCAATGAATTTTAATCCTCGCTTCTATGTTAACGAAATTTTGAATTTTCTTCCATTTACATTTGTATATACAGCAAATATAAAGGGAATACTTGTCGTGATTTAATTTAAAAAAGTAATGTAAAATAAACACATAAAGGAAACGAATACCATCAAGGCAGATTATATTCTTTATTGTCTTCTTTAGAACGAATAAATAATGCACCAGAAAACTGAAACGAGAAGCTAAGTTGCTGATTATGCAAATTTAAAATGATCAGTGATCCTTAAAAAGCAGATGTTTAACTGCGAATCACATACATGCTACACAAATTATTATAGTAAAATAAACATCTACATCGGACAAAAGCAATAAAAAATAATACATCTTTGTTTTTTTTTCAGACTATAAGTAATAAATTATGAACATTTAAATTGAAGTGCATTTTTTATTTTCTTCTATATTCAATAGAAGAAAGTGTTGGATTCATAAACATTTTCAACAGATTTACATGTTTTGAGAGGTCTAGAACACGATTTTACCATTTATAGAAAATATCTGTGTGTGTGTGTGTGACAAAAAGTTTGTGACGACTCCGGAACTACTGTTCAGAATTATATATGAATTTATATGTAGAGGTACCTTGACCTAAATTAGTGCCTATCAATTTTTGTCAACTGATCAACAGGTGGCGCTGCTATACAGTAATTTCTGAGATTTAAGAGAAGGCTATATCTCAGGTTCTATTGAGTATAATCAAACAAAGCTTGATATGTAAAAAGGCTATTATGAGACATTATGATGATTCAATTTGAATTCTTATTGGCCAACAGGTGGCGCTGCTGCACAACGATTTCAGCAGTTTAGGTGAAGGCTATATCTCAGGAACTACTGCATAAAATTGCATATAAATTTATAAGTAGATGCACCTTGACCTAAATTAGTATCTCAACTGTTGGTGTCAACCGCTCAACAGGTGGTGCTGCTAAACAGCAATATTTGCAATTTAATGGGAGGCTATATCTCAGGTTCTATTGTGTATAATCAAACAAAACTTGATATGTGAGAAAGCCATAAGGAGACATTATGTTGAATCAATCTGTATGCTAATCGGCCAATAGGTGGAGCTGCTATGCTGCAATATCCCTCGATAATGGGAAGGCTATATCTCAACTTCTATGGCATATAACTCTATGAAACCTGATATGTGAGATAACCATTATAAAAACGTACTTTTTAAGATGCTATTTATAGGTAATAAAACTGTCACTTTGGATATTTAGTGTTAGTTGTCTCTAAGATGAAAATCGTTTGCATTCATCCTGTTAGATAATCTTAAAAAATAATATTTTTAATAAATTATTTGCACTTAGTAAAATATAGGAAAGTATAGAAGAAAGTCTTGTGGTGGCCAAAACATACTAGTTTACTCTTGAATTTCACAACTCACATAAATGGTTAAAAATTATTATTGATCCTTTTTTCAGTTTTAAATTAAACAATTAGTAATTACATTTCAAATTCTTTTTAAAATAATTTACCAACTGTATGACAAGGAAAACTTACCTTATTTTATAATTTAAAAAAGTTTTGCATGATTTTTAGATGAAAAAGTAATTTTCATTTAGTTCTCGGGTTTCGGGTCAGGTGCGGGTTGATGAAAAATTTTTAGTCGGGTTCAGGTCGGTTTTCGGGTTGATGAAATTTTTTTTTGTCGGGTTCGGGTTGGGTGCGCAGGACTCTAATTGAGTACAAGAAAGCATTTTCTGTGATTTTGAAATTTTCAATTTTTAAGCGAGGTAGGGGGGAATTTTTGAGTAGAGTTTTACAAAAAAGTGGTACATATTCTAAAGAAAACGCATGGCTGTTTTCAGTATATATCTCCAAAAACCCATTCATATTTTTGTGACTTTCGATTTTGAGAGTTGTGTTGCAAGGGGGCAAATTCGTGACCCCCCCTCCCCTTTCAGCGCTACATTTGTCTTGGGAAATCTAGGTAAGTTGCAGTCATGTATTTTAATGCATAAATAGTTTATATGTATCCAATACCTATTGTAATGAGATTTCCCTCCTTGGGTTCAAGGGGGGGGGGGGAGAAAAAAAAAGTTTCCAAGTGTAACTTTGCTCCAAATTATCTCAGTCAGATTAATTTTAATGTGTGGGTTGGTTATGCATACCCAACATGCACTATAATAGGATTTTGTGAAATTTCCCCTCTTCCCCCTTTTAAAGGTTGGAAGGAAATACATTTTCAAGATTAACTCTTCCAAATTATCTTAGGAAAGTGATTTTTTGATGTTGATTGGTTATGCATATCCAATACACACACCACAAAGAAATTTAGTGAAACTACTTTCTACCTCCTCCCATAGGAAGAGGGGGGGGGGAATAGAAAGAAAGTTTTCAAGGTTAAATCTGCTTCAAATTATTGTAGAACAGTAATTGTTTATGTGTGGGTCAGTTATATATGTATCCAATATGTAGTATAAAAAGATTTTCCAAAATTCTCCCCTTTTTCCACACTTTAGGATCAGGGCATGTGCAAAGACACGTTTTTAGCATAACTCTGCTCCAAATTATCCGAGGAAAGAGAATTTTTGATGCATCAATTGGTATGTGTATGCAACACACACTCTAAAGGGGTTGGGTTTTGCGAAATTACCCCCCCCCCCCAACGCACATACATACTACCACCGTCCGTTGGGGTAGGCTCAGCAAAAAACGCAGTTTCAAGTTTGAATGTGCTTCAAATTTTCATGGAATGGCGAATTTTGGCATATGAGTCAGAGATGCTGTTTATGTGCTATAGTGCGTAAATTATATGAAAAATTTATTGTGGCGGGTACCAGCAGACACGTAATTTTCATTCTTGAAAAAAATAATAAATAAATAAACGAAGAAAGAAAAAAATAAATTTTAAAATATATTTCTTGTTTAAAACTAATATTTTCTTTATATTTTTAAAGCATTCTGCTCTGAAGAAGAAAAAAAGAGCTGGTTAAAAATTCCTAAAAATCTGTTTTTCATTTACAAAAATATATATATATATATGAAATGGATAAAAAATAGTTAAATTTAAATAATTAAAACCCTATTTTAAAATCTAGAAATCGCTAATAATTCGTAAGCGAGCCTTTAAACTTTGTTTCACGGCAGAAGACTTCATAACGCGAAAATCAGAAAGATTGAACAACTTTCAGAATTAAAAGTGCTGAATAAGTGCAACCCTCCTTTTCTTGTGGTTAAGTAATGCATGTTAATTAACCCTGGGGATCCAGGCTTGAGCTGGACTGTCAATCATAAAGTTAATAGCCAATGATTAAGCAGGGCAGGACTAAATATTCCCGCCGAAATAGACGGTATTTAAGCTGGGACACACGAGAAATCGTGGCTTTTTCCGATATTGACTTGCTTAGTAAATCTATGTTAAATATTACTCTCATCATGTAAAGCTCGCTAACGAAACCCGCGGCCCGGTGAGGTGCCGCTACGGAGAAGAGCGGACTTTCGGCGTAGTTACGGGACCTATGACGCTCAGGATGTCTACCCTTCAGGCCAAGACTGCATCTTGAACTAAATAAAGGATTATTAGTGAACCTAATGGACTCCTCATCCTTTCTAAGATGCTCACATGACTGGAATACCGACCCGCGTAATAATACGACATCCCCGTTTACATTACAGAAGCCGACAGGTATGTACACCTAGTGTATGGAAACCCTAAGAAAGAAGAAATCAGTTAGTGATGGATTATTACTTATTTCTGAACGCTAACTCAATCGAAACTTTGTTGTGCTGGAGAGCGATGAGATCCAGAGATCGTAAATATTATGATTTTCCGATGCAAGCGAGAAATTTAAATTTCTGAACATTAAATCCAGAAAAAAGATGATATTGAGAATATATTTCGTAGCTGTCATTATTTTCTGACGCAAGCCAAAATCTTTCAATACGCAAAATAAACTATGTGCTCCTTCTGCTATAGTAAAGAATCAGACTTTACGCATGCCGTCGCGGAGTGCTTTGGTGATAATGCGAGCCGCTGAGGAGGTGAGGAGAAGCGGATGAATCATGCCTTGACTTTTCCATGTTTACACTAAGATCGCTCTGGGCTCTGGTTGAATTTCGAAGCGCCTCTGATGAACTAAGAGAAACGTAACTTAAATAATTTTGCCTGTTCAATGAAAGAGTGAAATAAGAAAAATATGCAAGAATTTCTGCTAGAACTCAAGCAGACTTTAAATTGTGCGATAGAAGAAAAAAGAAAAAAAAGAAGCCCGCAAATGATGACCCATTTTTTCTCATTTCAGCAGTGAGAGAAAACAGATGGCTATCAGCTCTTCACCAGACGTTTGTGTGTATCAGACTAATAAGAATAACAAGAGGAAAAAAAAAAAAAAAACTTAATGGTAGTAATGGTTTGACTTATTGGAGCTGAGAATACGGTGAAAGAGTTTTTTTTCTTCTTTCTTTAAATAACGCGTGAATAATTTTTATTTTATTTTATTTTATTTTCTTTTATTTTTGAAAGAAGACGGGTGAGTAAAAAAAAAAAAAATTTTTTGATTTAATGATTAGTGTATTGATAAAAATTATTTATGTTTCTCAATATAAAAATAATATTTGACTATTTTATTTCCGCGATTTTTATGATTTGCAGTTAAAAAAAAAAATAAATAAATAAATAAAATAAAAAATAAATAACTTTAAGAAAGGTTTGAAATTTATTATTTAAGTTAATGCTTTTATTGAGTTTTCTGAATTATTGTTTTAAAAGTTCTGATATTTATTAAATATTGAATTTCTTGGAAAAAAAAATAATAATAATAATAATAATAATAAGCAATTTAATTTCTTGAAAATGTTGACAGAAAAAAAAAAAAAAAAAAAAACAGTTTTTTATTAATTTCTTATGTTAACTTAAGATCAAATTTTTATAAGTTTTATTTGCTGCAATATATCTCTGTAACATAATATTTTTACAGAAAATTTAATTTAAAGAATATTTTCAGAATGAAGTTATTTAATTATTTGTTTTCAGTTTAATTTGTTTATGAAATTTTTGCATTTCATTTGGCTTTTGGTATAGCGCACGATATCAATGGTTACTTTGAAATGTTGAATTTCAATTTTAATAAGGATCAATACACAAAAATTTAACTTAAATTTTATTATTCACTATAATAATACTAAATAAATAAAGTATTTTATGGGTGTCTTATAATTTGGGGGACCTTTAAGTTTTTACCTGAACAGTAGTAAATAAAAATAAATGGTCAAGTATGACAAATAGTTTTATAGTATAATGCCAATGATTTTTCAAGAGTAATTATTTTAATATACCATGTTTATCTTTTCCTTTGATTTTTAAAAAAAAAAATTTCTTGCATAATTCTTTTGCCTATTACTTGTTGAATGTGGTTAGTATTATATTTGAATCTTTTATGACACTGATTTAATTATAATATAAAACGTTTCGTACTTTTACCTTTATATTCAAATATTCTTATATTTCCGGATGCTCTTATTGTAACAGATTTTATACTTACTTAATAATCGGGAATGAACTATTTTATAATAAGTTTACTATAAGAGTTTTTGTTTTCAGTTAAAATCTTGCATGTTTAAAATTTTTGCTCTTGCAAAATATTTTTGATATTAATGTGTACATTTTATATTGTTTATTTTTTTATGTGTTAGGCTTTTTATTATAAATATTCCATATATCTAGTGACTTTATATAATTTTAAAATTCATTAGATATCATATTTTATACATTTTCTCATTTCATATATATTCTGAAATACCCACGTTAGATATTGCTCATAATTTTTAACGTAAATATTTTAACTAGTACGGTTACTACAGTCATCACTATGTAAATTTCTAAAATCACAGAATAATGTGTTGGTTCGAGCCCAACCCTGTCTAGAAAATTTTCGCAAATGTTGGCCAAGCCCAACTTGAAACTTGTATAATCATTATGAGCGTCACATAAACATTATGAAATACATACATCTTTCTTTTTTATTTTAACTCGAGTCAACAGTCAATCAACGATCTTGCAGGGTAAATATGAGTACTAGGTATTTCTGAGGTATTTCTTGGTGTTGGGCGACCGGCCGGGATAAAATGAATTGTTCTGATCAAATGGGTACTGTGATCAGAATTTAAACAATCCTACAACCTTGAGACCTCAGGAGTAGGAAAGTAAACTAATACTCATAAAATAAAACTCCTTGAATTTTTTTTATCTCTTGTATTTCAACATGGTGAGAAAACAACACAAATGCTATATTACATATTGTTGAGGGTTTTTCAGGCCAATTGGGGTAAAAGCCATGAAACCTCGACAAGAATGAAAAATGCTCAGTGTTTGCTTTCACAAAAATGACTGTAGATAACTAAACAGATTATCTTGTGTATTAGTGTAAATAAGTTTTTTTCCTTTTATGCATTTACAGCTATATTTACTTTTCACGTAAACTTGTCTACATAAATATTAATCGCATTTTTCTTTTTATTTATTTGCTTTAGATAGGATATCATAAAATTTGAAGGATTAAGTTGTGAACTTTATAAACCACTAAGCAAAAATTTTAAATGCTAAGTCGTTACATTAAATGTCAGGCTTTATCTTTCATTAAATGAATAAATTTACTTACTATGGTCTCGTGTCACAAGTAATACTACTTTGCAGCCACTGCAGAGATTGGGGCACCTGTAGTTGTTGTTAAAAGAAAGTACTTACCTGTGGACCTATGGAAAAAAAAAAAAAAAAAAAATCCTATTTTAAAGTTTTTGTAGTGTTTTTATATTTTAGTGTACTTATAGAGGATTTTCTCATATAGTTCCAAAATAATCATTTTATATTTTGATAGACAGATGTACATTTTAATTACTTTACATATTATATATTTTTATTGTGTGATTCTAGGCTCAAGTATCGTCTAAGTCGTATAGCCATACTATGTCAAAATATTATGTTAATCTTATCTCAGATTTCTACATGTTATTTGTTTTCTTTTCTTTCTCATATAATATTTACAGGATTGTCGCTTTATATGCTTTGATATATGTTATAGTTGAATATTTTTATTTTTAATGTTTATTATTTTAGTTTAGCCAGAAGAACAGTATAAGTTCAAGTTTTCATTATAATGTTGTCAGGTTATTCTGTTTTGTATATAAACTATGAACTGGACTACGCCTGCAAGAATTAAATATATCACAAACTTCACCAGGACTATATTAGGACGTTTTGTTTTGTTCTTATAGTTAGCAATATGTAAAGAAAAAAAAATACTCAAGATATTGTATAGCTCTTATTCTATAACTATATGTTTTTCAATGTTTATTTTACATTATTAAAATGTGTATTTTACAGTCAGTAGTTTTACAGTCAGTATAATTTTTTTTCTTCTGATATAACATATTTTTATACTGATAAAAAATTGTGCAAAATATTGTATCTCTTATGTACAGGCCAAAACATAGGCATCCTGAGCTGGTTAGCAGATAAAAATTAATCCGGTAAAATTTACACTTTTATAAGCTTAAAAAGTCTACAAGTTAGTCCAGCAAAGTACAATTTTATCAGCAAAAAATTTTTTTTGGGCCATCTTTCTCACGCCATTAACAATAATATCAGTAATTGCATAATAGTCAAATTTTTCACCTGGGATGTTGTCTACCTCCAGGTGAGCTCCCACGGCTTTGCAGGCAAACCCGGGGGATCTCGCTTGGGAGGGGGGGATATGAAATGGATAAAAAATAGTTAAATTTAAATAATTAAAACCCTATTTTAAAATCTAGAAATCGCTAATAATTCGTAAGCGAGCCTTTAAACTTTGTTTCACGGCAGAAGACTTCATAACGCGAAAATCAGAAAGATTGAACAACTTTCAGAATTAAAAGTGCTGAATAAGTGCAACCCTCCTTTTCTTGTGGTTAAGTAATGCATGTTAATTAACCCTGGGGATCCAGGCTTGAGCTGGACTGTCAATCATAAAGTTAATAGCCAATGATTAAGCAGGGCAGGACTAAATATTCCCGCCGAAATAGACGGTATTTAAGCTGGGACACACGAGAAATCGTGGCTTTTTCCGATATTGACTTGCTTAGTAAATCTATGTTAAATATTACTCTCATCATGTAAAGCTCGCTAACGAAACCCGCGGCCCGGTGGGGTGCCGCTACGGAGAAGAGCGGACTTTCGGCGTAGTTACGGGACCTATGACGCTCAGGATGTCTACCCTTCAGGCCAAGACTGCATCTTGAACTAAATAAAGGATTATTAGTGAACCTAATGGACTCCTCATCCTTTCTAAGATGCTCACATGACTGGAATACCGACCCACGTAATAATATGACATCCCCGTATATACGTTACATATATATATCTGTAATGTATAAATTCATTCATGTGGGGACCCATTTTTTGAAAAATTGACCCAGATTTTTTAAACTCATAGGTCCCAAGATTTTGAAAGACTAGCGGCATCACTGTGAGTATTGATTAAGAATATGCAATATTCTCTCCGATTCAATTTATTGAAAATTCTGATTTTCCCGCCAGTGGTGGATCGAGAACTTAACTTTTTGGGGAGTGGGGCTAAGATTTGTCAAGATGTTATCCCAGATCAATGAAAATTTTACAATTGTAATATTCAAATGTGAAATGAATGCCAGTATATATATATCTTTTTTTTTTTGGGGGGGGGGGGGGGGTGCTTCCCCCCTTAGATCTGCCACTGTTTCCCGCTGTGGACAGGGGAGTAAATCAGTGCCGAAGGCAGTGGGAACCTGAACTCTTCATGCTGCAAGTGAGAAAATCTCTACTGAATGCGACATAAACTTTAACTTAGGTTTCAACTGATTTTAGTATTTTTATTTTTGAGATTTTATAATAATGATATGGAATTTTGAGAATTTGTTTAAATATAGTGTCCAGTGAAGCAGGCAAAGCCTGCTAGTAAGTTATATAGTTCTTCAGAATTATAAAAAGAAATTTGTGATTAATTTGCATGAAAGAAATTAGCACAATTATTTCAATTAAAAATATATACTGTATTAAATTAAAATTTATTTAAATATGCAGTCATACTTAATTTTTAAAGTTTTAGTTAATTACGGCTGAATCTGCAGCTGCACAAAATGTTCATAAATTGGAATTTTGTAACAATTGATCTGTATTTTTTATTTATAATCTTGCTGGAGATGGAGATTACTGAAATATTCTACATAATATTCATACTAGAGATATACCAAATATTTGGCCATATTACTGATTATTCCATTTGGCCGAATCTGAAACTATTTGGCTAGATGAATATTCAGTTTGTCCAAATATCCAATTTTTTGGTAAGCTATTCAATTAGCCAAATTTATAAAACTTCATTTATTACTTTCTTCTACATTTTAGTAGAAGAAAGTACTGTATTCGTAAAAATTTTTGACCTTGGGTTTTCAATAGATTTTGATTTACGCATTCTGAGAGGAGTAGAACACGATTTGACCAGTTTTAAAAAATGTGTCTGTGTGATAAATTTTTGTGGCAATTGTATCTCAGGAACTACTGCATAGAATTTCATGCAAATTGGTATGTAGTTGCACCTTGACATAAATTAGTGTCTGTCAACTTTTGGTGAAAATAGTCTTAAAGGTGGCTTTGCCAACCTGCTTTTTCTAAAGTTTTAACATGGTGATATATCTCAAAATTTCGTGTAAATGTGCATAAAGATAATTATTTTTTAATAATTATGAAATTAAAAAGAATTGTTTATAACAGTGATAGTCAACTGAGGAAAATTTTTTGTATATGTAGGAGCATTGCATCTGTCTCCTGTAAATTTTCATTATGTACCCAAAGAGCTTTAACTATGTCCTTTAAAACGAATGATTGAACTATAGATCTGTGATAAAAGTTATTGATCTTTTTCATTAAAAGAAAGAAAAAAATGTATTTTTATAAAATGTTATTTGGAGAATAATATTGATTTTCTTTAGATATTTGACGTTACGACTTCTCTAGAAATGTAAATCATCTGCATTTATCATGGAAAATAATTTTAATAAATTATTTTTACTGAGAGAATTTGTTTACGAAAATATAGGGTACAACTTCAGTATACACCCACAGCTGAATTTGGCGATTTTTCTTTGGTGCTGTTTTGAACGATAACAATGTCGTTCTGGACTGTTTGCGATATAATATGGCAGCTTATATGTTGTTTATTTTAGATTTGCCATTTTATCATTTATGATTTAGCCATAATCGCCAAATATTGTTGTGGGTGTATACTGAAGTTGTTCCAAATACAGAAGAAAGTCATATAGTGGCCACAACATGATAGTTTTTTTTTTTTTTTTTTAATTCCATTTTCACATTCAGAAAACTATTAGTACTCATTTTACAAATTTGAGTTCAAAAATGCGAGTTTTCATTAAGTGCATTTTTCTCAATTATTAGCCATAAAATGAAATAGTACTAAAAATTTAAAAAATTAATTTTTGAAGAAAAAGTACTAATTTAATGACTGCGAATTTTTTGAATGTGAAAATAGAATTTTAAAAAATACATTAAGTAATGAATAGTTATGGAAGCAAATTTTCCCATACAATAACTGTCAGTGAAATTAGGCATTATATGCTCGCAACATGCAAAAAACCCTGAAAACTGGTACATGCAGAATGAATGGCAAGACTTGTTAATGATATATAAAATAGCTATTATTAAAAATATTTATTTACACTAATCATAAATGATAATATGATATTTGCGAAGTTCTAAGAAAATTACAATGCAAATGAAATATTCAAAATGAAAAATTTCTATAAAAACAAAATAACATGAAATTCAGAGACACAACTGAAGCGAATCCTGCAGATAACATACTATTATTAAGTCTTCCTTCACTATACATTCTGCATGCAAGTAGCAGTTTACAGTTTTTTGCTTTCTAAGCGGTTTTACACCCATCATGTAAATTAAAGCAAATATTTTAAATCTTCCACAGCAATATTAAAAAAGATTAATTACATTTATTATAACAATTAATATTTGAATAAGTACAAATTCTACTATGGTACAAAACAAATAAAAGATATGAGAAAAAAACTAGTATGTTGCGGCCATGACAAAACTATGTTCAGTTTCCTATAAGAATTCACACAATACAAATAATCTATAAAAAATTATGCAAACGATTTTCATCCCAGAGAAGTATAACGCAGGATATACAAAAAAAAAAAAAAAAAAGTAAATTTTATGTTTTGCAAAATAAATCGATTGTATTTTAAATTATCATAGATCGATGGTTCAATTATTTTCTGATCGAAATCCCGTTCCGAAATCATTATATGAGGGAAATAAATCTCCCACATTGATTTCAACATTTTTTTCCGAACACACTAGCTCAAAAAATAAATTAAAATGCCGCATTCAACAAAAAGCAAGGATAGTAAAGCGATCATTTAAAATAATAAATATAAAAATGGCGTCGTGAATGTCAACATGTGTGATGTGTGCTACGAGATTGATTCACAAAAGAGTCGTTCTTAGAGGGAGTGATAAAGATTCATTGGTGACTGCCGTAACAATAATATTGTTCCGGCTGCCGTAGCAATAGACACTTCGTTTTTTATTAGTATTTAAAGCAACAATGGCTAGGGGATGAAAGAGGGGATAAACACGCTATATATATATGAAAATAGAATTAAAATTCATGAAAAATGTGTCAAATAGCAATTATTGAAAAACACGTCAAAATAAATAAATAACATCTTTACTTTGAAACCCATAATAATTTATTTAAAAAGCATAATTCTCTCTTTCTTTTTTTTTAATTAATTAATTTATGCATGAAAAATTCCATTTCATAAATATATTTACAACTACAATAAGCAAAAAAATCCCTCCTTTAATTGTAAATAATTATTTCTACATTTTTCTAAGCAATTAAAAGTGTCTTTTTTTTTTTAAAGAAAAATAAATTTAATATAGGAATGTATATGGTTTCAATACAAGCTACGAGATGGCGCCACTAGATGGCCAAATTATTACCTTTATGATAAAACCATATACTTTCCGATATTTAAGCTATTTTTCTTAAAAAAAAAAAAACTTTAATTGCTTAGAAACATGTAGAAATGGATATTTAAAATTAAAGGAGGGTGTTTATTGTAGTTTTAAATATAGTTATGAAATGGAATTTTTCATGCAGAAATTAATTAATAAAAAAAAAAAAAAAAAAGGAAAAGAAAGAGAGAATTATATTTTTTAAATAAATTATGGGTTTCAAAGTAAAGATGTTATTTATTTATTTTGACGTGTTTTTCAATAATTGCTATTTGACACATTTTTCATGAATTTTAATTCTATTTTCATGTTTTTTTTTTAATATACAGTGTCATGAATATCCCTTCTTTCATTTCCTAGTCATTATAGCTTTAAATAATAATAAAAAATATTAGTTTTATTATGCTAATATTTAAAATATGTATCATTTTAAAGTCAGAAAAGTAAATATATGAATAAACTAACTGTATTTTAAAAAGAGATTTTTAATTTTTAAAAAGAAATATATATATATATATTTGCAAAAGTGTATGTTTTAATTTAAATTAAAGACAAAAGATGGCGCCAAAACACCATTTACTGTTTTTTCCCATCTCTGCGCGGAATGATACATGAATAGGAATCGCAAATCTTTGAGCTACTATAAAATCTATGTTTATGAATGATTAAAAATTTTTTGCTTTAAAAAATTGTAAATTCATCATTATTATGATAAAATGGAATATCTAAAATTACAAAATACTTCCTTATTTAAAATATTATCGAAATAATTTTTTCACGAAATGCGAAATTTTGAAATCTTAAATATTTCCTTTATAACAAAAAATATATATATTTAAGTGAAATTTTATTTCGTATATATACAATAAATATTTAAAAGAAACAATAAAGCTTCTTTCTTGCATTAAAAAACAAAATCTTAATTTTTTATTGACTGCATTCAGATTGAACCAACCAACCAACTACAAGACCAAACCGAATAACACCTGTTCAGAATTCTGAGAATTATCAATAGAAATCTTTGCATCGCGTAGTAAAAATAGTTCGATTTTTAAACTGAGTTATAAAAAAAACAAGAGTTTTCCTAGGGAAAAGGGAGATGTCAGGCACATCAGATAAAAGCGATTAATATCATATATAAATTAAACTAAATTCGCTCGAGCCATATTCGAGAAAAAATTCTTACACATTAGGCCGCCCATTTATAGCTTAAATGAGCCAATTCATATCTCGAAATATATTGCACGCAGAAATGTAGCGATTTCAGGGTAGGATCAGACAGAAGGTGAAAGACTATTTTGAAATTATCAGAACATAACCTCCCATATTTCCTGAGATATTAAGTGTCGGCTTTCAGCGGTTCCTTTGATCTTTAAATTGGTGTATATATAAGTGTCGCAGTTTCGTTCGTTTTTTCGTTTCCGCTGAGTGTTGTGGCGTTCGTTTGTTTTTGCGCTTGCGTCACTTGAGACTCTGCCGAGTCTCTTGATGCATCATTAGCAATTCACATTAATCCAGACTTTTTTTTTTTTTTTTTACTTTTCTGCTCTTGCATTCATTAATTCACACGCAGTTTTTACCTTTGATGAAATCCCCGATATACATTAAAAATTAGAAGCATTGGGCTCTAAAATACTCTTAAAAAAAAAAAAAAATACAGTGATGGATACAAATGTTATCTCACAGCTCACAGCTCACACTCCCTTTCAAACTCAAATAATCAATTACATTAAATATTGGCACTGTTAAAAACAGGTCTAATGAAATAAACAGATCTTACTGCTATTTCATCATTCATAATGGTCAGCAGCCATTTTGAATCTTTCAATAATGACATGAGTAAAAATCAGGATTGAAAGATAAACCACGGGTAAGTTTTGTATTATTTTATATACTAAATGTTACATGTAAGAGAAAAAAAATATACAGTATTGCTTTAACAAATTAAAAAAGAATTAGTATTCTATAAACATTTAAATAAGAATAATCACAGGAAAAAATACTCACAGTTAGGCTTAGTAAATAAGGTGAAAGAAAAAAAACAATGTATATAAAGACTTAAAAATGAACTTATCTTATTAATTATTTTAGATATTAGAATATTTTAATTGAAAATTAACTAGTATGATAATCAATACATATCTACTATAATGATTACACTGAATTTGCAATGATTTTTAATAATATCTAGTATAAAATGTCCTTCATGTTCAAAATACTTTTCATACAACTTAAGTATATTGCATAATTCTATACATGAAACATATACTGTAAAAATGTTAAAATAAATTATGTGTTATACTCTAACAATACTTTCTATTAAGAGTTTAACTTAAGTACTTAAATTATCTAACTACTTAATTTCTTTCATGTACTGTTTAAAAACATATGACAAATGATGTAGAAATTTACTATGACCTTGTGTTTATTAACAGAGAGGGAAAAAGAAAATACAAAATATCTTAAAAAGAATAAATTGATATTTAAAGCTTACTTTAAAGTTATTTTTCTGTATTTTACAATGTAAGCTTAGCAGTTATTGTTTGTTTTAAACCTAACAGACAAATTTCTTTAAAGTTTAAGAACAATAATAACAAAAGATTGTAAAGAAAAAAATTAGGCCTTTGACGGTTGATTTTCAACCTGACACCTGGAGTCTCGTCCATAGCTGCATTGTGTAGGGGTTTAGTTGTTTTCCAGGTGCCGGCCCCTTCCCTACACTAGGCTATGGATTCTTCGACTTCAGCTATAGTAAAATCCATATGTGTATTCATCTTTTATAGATTACTAATTTTAATAATGAGGTCTTTTACCATGTAAGTAAAATTTATAATTATATTCTTACATGTACAGTAACTTGTCATAATTCCTTATTAAAAAGTTTAAGTTATTTTTGTTAGTATTTTTTTTTTTCAAAAAGTTTACAAAACACTATCTTTATAAATAAATAAAAATATTTTTTTAACTAACATAATCAAAGTAGACATCAAATTAAATCTTATGAAATTCTCTTTAAAATGAGGAGTCCGAAATTTCTCTATCTCTTATAAAACATAATGTGTTTATTTAAGCTAAAAAATGTCCAATTTTCAAAATCGAAAGATATAAAATATTTTTAAGAGCATTTTATCATTTATTTCAAAAAGAGGAATGATTCCTGAATGTTTAAAACTAAAACACACTTGGCATGGGTTGATTTTACAAACAAAAAAATTTGTAAAGCATGTGTAGCACAAAATAGCCTGCCTTTAACTAATTCAATAAATATTAGAGATTATATTTTAAACAGGGCTTTGCACTTCCCACAGTACTTTTAAACTTTTTAATGCATAAAATTAATTTAAATACAAGTGGTACATGATAAATTTGCGATTAAGCTTACTTTTATCTGTTTACACTGTATTTCAATAAAACAACGATAATTCATAATCTAAACGTAATCTGCTTCTTTTTTAATTTAATTTAACAGCATCAAGCTTCAAATACGTTAAGTAAATATGTAAAATTAATATTTACAAGAGGATTATTAAAGAGTAAACTTTTGACAAAATTGTTACATCATCATTCTTTTTTTTTTTTCTTTTCCAAAATAAAAAAGCCTTAATTAAATCAAATACAAAACTAATCTGTCTTTCTTTCCTTTTCGTGGAATTGCCTTATTACGAATCAACAGCTATATAATAAAATTAAATTAATGTCAGGCACACTTAGATTATATATGAAAGAAAAAGATATACATTCAACTTACTCAAAAAATACTTCTATGCACATTTTTCATTTGAAAATTTATAAATTTAATATATGTTTACAATAAATTTTGGTTAGTATTATATAATAAGACGATTAAAATATATATAGCAAATAAAAGTAGTCTTAAAGATACAATAATGAAGTTGCAGCAATCTTATAAACAATACACCCGCGAGATATTCATCAAACAAAATCTATTCAATTTCAAAGTATCCAAATCAAAAGAAAAGGAATAACTTGAAAAAATATAAATATGTTTTAAATGAATAATAAAATTTTTTTCTCTCAAATCGCTCACACAAACAATCCTGGTGTAAACATTCCATGACGTACGCAAACCACTGACGAGATGCGCAGAACAAATGTCAAGAAGATTTCTCGATCTTTGAGGCTCCAAGGTCTTGTGCAACCCTGCTCCCGCTCAGGCGAAATCATTCTCGCCAACATTTGGCTTGATTTGGTCCATTCGAGTACAATGCGTAAATTCGCGGTAGAGATAAGGAGGAATTTCCTCTACGGCGATTTCCCGCAAAAATCGGCCTAACGCGCAAACCACCGCATAGTGGCGCTGATGTGAGTTCTTATGCCGTTTTTGTATTAGCATCTTCGTGAAAGTTACATTTTTTTAAATATTAAATTAATTATTTGATCGCAATATGTCCAGCTCTAGAATATGTTTTGTGTATGGGTGCGACACAGGATATAGGAAAGCCTTGAAGAGAAATAAAGAACAGGAATTGAAGAATCCATCAATGTTTTCTGCTCCTAAGGTAAGCGAGCTAGATGAATGTTGTTGAGTAAATATTTACGTAATATTAAATTTAAATTGAATGAATATTGATAAATAAGCAAGGTAAATATAAGTTATTATGTTTCGATTTTTTCCAATAGTCTTACTGAAGATCCTTCAATCAAATTTCGCTTAAAAACTGCATAACAAAACTGACAGGATTGCTAAGCCTTTTAAATCTACATCTGAAAGGTCTTGTTTACCTTTGTCATGCAATCATAAAAAAAATGTACTACATTTAAAAAATGTTTTCTGCATGAGAAAAGAAAGTTTTTGGTATTTTGAGTGTAATGTTGAAATGTCTTATTAAATTTTCATTAGAATTCTTAAACAATATTGCCAGGGATTAAAATATGTAAATATGGTTTTTAGTGCGAACGATTAAAGAGATATTTACGTCTTTCATTTTATATATTATTTTGTAGTTATATTTTTATTGCTTTTACAAATGACTTGAATTATTAAGTAATTTGGCCGTAGTAAATTTTGCAGGAAGGATCGTTGTTTTTCCTACTTTTTATAAATTTTCCTTTCACTAGACAAAACTAGGGACAAAACTAAATTAAAAATAGACGAATCTGGACATAATATAAGCAATTGAATGAATTATTTATGCTTGATGCATAAATAATTTATGAGATTATTCTGTCAAAGCAATAAATTGTACTTTAAACTTAGCAATCGATCTTAAATTTGCAATCGATATATTTTCCCTTAAATTAATAATTTGAAAAGTAGAAGATGTCATTTTATTTATCAATTAAAAGAAAAAAAAAACCTAACTACATAGTGTATTGTATAGTTTCCTAAGTAAATCTGTTGCTGATTATTATTATTGCATTATCATGTAGATTTAAAGAGGGGGGTATGTAAATATGTATATATATTTCATGTTCTATAACCTAAAGTTTAAAAACAAAGGACAGAGACTATTTTCAATGAAAGTTTTTATGAACATGTGATTGTATAATTACCTTTTGTAAACAATTACCTACAAAATTTTATTTTCATTAATCATATTTTATTTATTTTTTATGTTGAAAATTTTGCCAAGTTCATCTTTATTTGAAGAAACAATCTTAAAAATAATTTAAATTGATTATGTAATGTGTACTTTGCATGGAAATCTTTTATTTAATATTTCTAATATAGGGAGTAAAAAAATTTATAAATATAAGTGGAATATGTTTTAATAATTTATATCAATAAGTCATTTCAATGCATTGTTTTCATTTTTATACAATATTTTACTTAAAATACAAATTTGTTATTTTTATAATTTATTTTTTATCTGAGAGTTTAAAAAATGAAATTATATGTTTAAACGTTTGAGAATTTTATATTTATATACCCTATATCAAGGTCTGGCTTTATATGAGTACTATGTATTTAGTAACAGAGTAAAAAAGCGGCTACATTAATTTCTTAATCATTCTAGATAATATGAAATTAGGCCCTTTTTTTATTATTATTCTATCTACTAAATTTTAGTTTGGGCAAAATAAGGATCATATTTGGATTCAGGATGTCATTTTACATAATAATCAGCGGGAATGGTATCAGGACACAATTTTTTTTTGCAGAGCAGTGTTATTTAAAATGCTGCCCGAATTTGCATTCAGAAAATTAACAGTAGTGTAATTATTTTTTAATCACTTTATTTACTTTTTAAAAATTTCGCTAGAAATAAATATATAGAATATTGATTTTTGTATAACTGTAAGTAATATAAAGTTTTGTACTTCGATTAGCTCATTAGTTTTTTTTAGATTTTATCTGTAACGAAAGCCTGACCAGATGAAGAATAAAGAGAATTTCTAATTTTTAAAGTGGGCTTTGTCTGAATGAGAACTGATTTGTTATGTTAGTTTTGATGTATTGACGTAACAAATTAGGTTCTTTTTCGGATTTATATATATTGTGTCTGCTCCCTCCAAAAATACTTTTTCAAGAATTGAACGAAAATGACTAAGAAAAATCAATTGCCATGTAGCTGGATAGTATTCACAAGGATTTGAAGCTGAATGAGGGCTATTATGCTGGAATAATTTGAAGAGACAGCTTTAGTATATAATAAACAGAAGTGCTTAAGAAGAAAAGGAATTGCGAAAACTTTGGATTGTCCTATTTATTTTTGTAAGTATTTTACTTTTCAAGTTGTATAGTTTTTCATTACTCAATTATTTAGCAGTTCTACACAAGAATCAGGTGAGTATTTCGAAATATGAATTAATTTGATAATTTAAATATAAATTTGTCTGTTTTCGTTTAAAAAAATTTCTGCATAGACTCTGTAAAATGTCAATTTTTAATAATCAATTAATGAAACTTGCACATTTTTGTGGTTGATTGTCAAATAAAATTTAAAATTCTTGCTTGTTTCTAAAATATAGATATTTCATCGCTGATCAAAATAAATTATATTTAATCACAAGTAACTGCTGAAATACCTTTTTATATGTATTGTTAGCTGTGGCATTTCATGAATGATTTTTTTGGCAGTCTCGGCACAGGTGCCTGGAAATGATAGATGGAGTATTTATTTGTTGTATTCAGTGATGCTGTTATTGTGTGGAAAATCGAAGACAGGACGTGGAAAATTTATTGTGGCGTGTCCCAGGGGACGCATAATTTTCATTCTTAAAATTATTGCATTTGTTTCTTAACATAAACCACTTCCTACATAATATTAGTTTTAAGACAATCTCAAAAAGAGCTGGTTAAAAATTCATAAAAAACTTTTTTTCATTTACAATAAGATAAAATTTCAATTTATATCTTTAATATATAAATTAATTGGAACAACTTTACTATACAGCACCCATTGCTTATTGCCGTTGCCGATGTTTTGATCACGTGGTATGATGGTGTTTTGATTCAGTTCGTGAGTCGGTACCGTGAATAGTTTCACAATGCCGTGAATTGAATCAAAATGTCATGAAACAATACTTTTCATTATTATGAAACATTTTCTTTATGTTTCACTATGTTTTCTGCTGTTTGCTCACTTCGCGAGCATTAAAACAAAAAAAAAAAAAAAAACATCACTGGATACCCCTAATTCGTGGAGCATGAATCAGTAAAAGCATGAAAATTCATGGAACCGCGGTCACTATGTTTCTGCTGTTTGCTCGCTTCGCGAGCATTAAAACCAAAATAAACATCACTGGACGCCCCTAATTCGTGGAGCATGAAAATTCATGGAGCCGCGGTCACTATGTTTTCTGCTGTTTGCTCGCTTCGCAAGCATAAAAACAACAACAAAAAAAAAACATCACTGGACGGCCCCTAATTAGCGATGCATGAATCGGTAAATGCATGAAAATTTGTATAAGCTGCGATCAGTACACTAGCTGCTGTATGCTTGCTTCGCAAGCATTAAAACCAAAAACAATCATCACTGGACACCCCTATTTCGAGGAGCATGAATCAGAAAATGCATGAAATATTTACTGTAACGGTGAGTATTCCGATGGTAGATTGCTACGCAAGCATTATAAATAAATAAATAATCACTGAATGTACCTAATTAAATCACGATGCATGAAAAAAATGTGTACTGAAGCAATGACTATTATGCCCTACCTTTTCTTTCTTCGTAAATTTATTAAAAATATATATATAAAAATACACTGAAAAAATTTTGCTTTAAACTTTGTAAAATCATTTAAAAACAATAAAATCTAGAATTAATCTCATTTACATATACCGCGGCGGCTTTAAAAAAAAGTAGAAGAGAAGATATAAACGATCTTTAACAATTGAAGATCTTTTTGTTACGTTTCGATACAACGGGAAAAAAGTATCGATACTCTGATTCGGGTTTCGAATCACCATCATATCACATGATCAAAACATCGGCAACGGCAATAAGCAATGGGTGCCGTATACTAAAGCTTAGCCAATTTATGTGAAGACCCATGATTTTGAAAGCCTAGCGACATCACTGTTTATTAGTTAATTCATTTACTTCAAGAAACAATACAATGTAAATATGATGACATTTTAACCCTTGCCTTTTGGTAACATATTCAATTTTGTCTTCTAAAATATTATTAGAGTAATATTCTAGCTCTAATGCGTAATGTTAGCCAATAAATTACATACTGATAGTATTATTAAATAGAATTTCATCATGTTCCTTCAGCAACACTAGTGCTAAAAATTATTAGGTACATGGTAAAGTATGTACATTTTTAACCGTTTGAGTCCCAGGGGGTATTGAAAAAACACTGTCGAAGAATCCCAAACAGCACAACCGCGCTTTCTCTAAGTAAGTACGAAAAGACCCAAGCAGCGCGATAGCATTTGTTTTATTTTATGTCGAGAAATACCAAATGGCGCGATAGCACTTTGTTTATTTTACATTGATGAATCCCAATTGGAGCAATAGCGCTTCTTGTATTTGTTAGGTAACGCGATTCTCGTCTTTTTCTCATCGCTCCGTCATATTTATTGCAGTTTGCAAAGCGATCGGACATTTTCTTGCGCAAGTGTTTCTCATTGTTAATAATTGTGTGTTTGAAAATGATTTGGCAAAGGAATTTGTGTTCTCAATTTCGATTACAAGAATTCACTACTTTATGCATACAAATGTACTGGGTTTTCTCGACGTAAAATCTCAACAGCGCAATCACGCTGCTTGGAACTCAAACGGTTAAATTGATTTATCAGGCATTTAAGGGTTAATCATCAGATAAATAAACTCTTTATGTTAATGGTTTTTTTACAGCCACCCACACATATATAGTTCAAAACTGATTGATGTCACATATTACTAGATAAATATATATATTTCTTTTTTTTATGTATTTTGTGTGGTTCTGTGTATAAGTGACTAATGATTTGCTAGGCAAAACAACAGAGTACTATGATATACTAACAAAAATGAAGAAGACTTTAATATTAAAACCCGAATAAACTACTACGTCAGAAACGCCAAAGAAAAATACTTGAGATGCATACAGCTGTTTCGGTAGCCTTAAGCATACAGTCTTCAGTGCAAAAAGAATTCTGGATCTGGAGAAGTGCTCGTATATATAGGAGATGGACTGAATTTAGTTCAACCAATAGGATTATGGGAAAGGTGGGAATGACGTAGTAGTTTATTCAGGTTTTAATATTCCAATGCCAAGTCTCCTGTTATTATAAGACTTAAATACTTTAACACCGCTTTAAAGGAGATACATGGGTTCAAAGACTAAAGCATATTTTGTCTTTTTTTTTTTTTTTTTAATGTAATAAATAAGATTTTTTTGTTTATAATTTTGAGCAGTTAAAAGAGCAACATTTAAACAATACATTCTAAATTTTGTATTAAAAAATTTGGAAAATTCAGCCGACATGTCCTGATGTCCACATGTCCACAAACCTGAAGCACTGATCTCATTCAAATTTTGTACATTTTTTCAAATTAGAATTGACTAAGGCTTGAACGAACAATTTTATTATTATTAAAATTGATCTTATAAGGATATATGTGGGGTAAAATGCATCAAAAATGTATTGTTTTTGCATAGAACTTCTCTAAAAATTTAAATGCCTTTTTAAAAGAAAAAAAAAATGTTCAAGAACATTTTATTCCGAAGAAGTGTACAAAATTTCAATAAGACTGATACATTAGTTTTTGTGAAATCATGTCAAGTGCTTTTCTAAAAGTCTCCGAAAACCAGAACCTGCTGCCTGAATTTTTATAAAATTTTTTAATGAAAATTTTACATGATATTATTTAAATGTTGTTCTTTTATGTGCTCAAAATTTTAATTTTTTTTTTTTTTTTTAATAAACATATAGAGAAATACTTTTTTTAGCCTTTGAAACTATACTTATCACTGAAAGCTAAAGCCAATGTTATTCTATGGGGAATTAATCGCTATTACAACCCTAACTAATACAGGTTTTTAAATTCATTTTTCACATTCAGGAAATTCACAACTGTTGAAACTGGTTATCATTTTCTAAAAACTGATTTTTCAAAATTTTCTTTACAGTGAAACCCCGATCTATCATTCCCACATTGATTTTTTTATTTTTATGGTCCCTGCACAAATATTATTTAAATAATGTTAACAAAACCCACATGTATCGTGCTTAAAAAAGTCATTTTCCCACATTCATTGTTGTAAAAATTTTCTCCTGACCTCGTAAACATTTTCTCCTGAAGCTCAAGCGTTTCCATATGGCATACAAACTGGAATTACTTTTTTCTTCCAAAAATAACTTTTTCCCCCCATTTCCATTGAGGATCAAAATTGGGATGCTTTTGTCTGGACCATCTATTCATTTTGCAATTTCAGCATGGCGGGAAATAACCACTTTAGTAAACCAGAAAATTGTTTTGTGAAATGCGGTTACATGCGAAAAAATGATGAATATCCAACAGAAGAGCAATTTAATCTTATACCGTAAAAACTGGCAGATCGTCCGCATTCGTATATGAGCCGCATCAACACAATCTTAGGTAATGAAATGATAAGTTTTTCAGAAGTGCCACACCTTCGTGAGAGCTGCACTATTTTATTTCGGCCCTTATGAAGGTGCGATGCCAGAAATCCGCTCCAGCTCTTTCATAATAAAAATAATATATAAGAAATATAAAGATTGTTTAAATGAAAACGAATTCATTTTTAATTTATACTAGCCACCTTCGGTGACCAGCTGTTTCGTGATCCTTGAAAAATCCTATTTTACAAAATTCCCGCTCGGTGGCGAGTGCGGCACCTTTTTCCCATTTCAGGTCCTGACACCCCCGTACTGAATTTAACGACTTATATAAGTTTAAAAGTCTTCAACATTTTAAATGATGTGTTATAAATAATTTAATCATAATTAGAATTCTAAATATTGAATTATTAAAACATTAAAGCGCCCTCTGGCGACAGAGATTTACAACATACACTCTTCAATTTCAATTCAAATAACTTTTAAAATGATACATTACTTATGAAATTATGTTAATTAGAAGCTGAGATACAAAGATAATATAAAACATTTTTATAAAAAGATTTGTGTTTGATTTTTCCAAGGTTTTCTCCGAAACTTGCGTAATTCCGGGATATATAATGGTAAGCATCCTTAGTACAAAATGTGAGCGGAAATTGAAATTCGAAACTCTGCAAAATATAAAAGAATAAAGGCGTTCTATGTTTTCCATTGTTTTCTCCAAAACTCCCATTCCTTTTCTACATTTTTACCCCCACCTTTCCGTCCCTCCTAATAAATTTACACTTGAAAATATCTGCAATCAATTTATCTTAACTTAAAACCTAATAATACCAATTTTAAATGTAGTAACTTTCTTTCTTTTTTTGCCCCTTCATCCCCCTCCTTAAGCCCTTCTTAATAATTCTACACTTTCAAAAATATTCACAATTGAATTATCGGGCGTTAAAACCAAATATTAAGAAATTTCAATGGCATATCTCAATTTAAAATACTACAAAATAAAAAGAAAACTTAATCTTAACTTTTTTTTTTTTTTTTTTTTTTTTTTTGTGACGTGAGTCGTGATAAATATAATTCCCAATAAAAATGTAACTTTTTTGTTCATTCACATATTTTCATGAAAATTGAACTGTAGCTTTATAATATGCTGTCTAGGCCAAATGTTAAATAAAATGTAAGGTGAATGAAAATTTGAAAATTGCCATTTTTCCCTCTCTTGCACACCATTGGAGAAAAGTTCAGAATGTGTCAAGGGAGGAGGGTGGAAAAGAAAAAAAAATTGCGTAAGAGCTGCAGATAGAAAAAATACAACTTTTTTTTTGTATCATCTGCCGGTTTTTACGGTAATTATATGAAAAACTTGCCTTGTAGGAAATAGTATATGAAACAAATGAATTTTTCAAATGATGAATGCTGCATTCAGTTTTTACCTAGCCATTAACTGGTACTTATAATTAAACATCAGCGTGTTTTTTTTTTTTTTTTTTTTTTTTTTTTTTTCTGGAGGGGGGGATATGTGTGTGTGGTAAAAATAACTCTTAATGTCAGATATAATAAAGGCCAATTGATTACACAAAAGTCCTAGTGCCTCCTGTAGGAAGTGGGGTCTTTCTAAGGAGTACTATCTTGAACACGAGGTTTGAGCGAAAACTCCAGATGTTTATAATAAAAGCTCAACATGTGAATTTTTTATTTCTGTGTGTGTGTGTGTGTATGTGTTATAAATAATATTCAATGTCAAATTATGAGAATTCTATAACAAAATTTAAATTTGAGCATGAAAAATTTTAACGATTGTAATATAAGATCCTAGGTGTGTTGAAATTGAGGCCAATTGACTACATCAAAGTACCAGAACTTTCTGTGGGAAAGGGGAGTGAGTCTTTCTAAAGGGTCCTGATTTGTACACGAGTTTCAAGGAGAACCATGGAAAATTCTAGACAAGTAGGTCAATGAGGTAGGTACATATGAAAGCTCAACCTTTTTTTTTTGGGGGGAGGGTAGTATGTGTGTGGTAAAAATAACCTGTCAGATATCAAAATTCAGTAACACACTTTATGCATGGGAAAAGTATGATTTCTAAAATAAGATCCTAGATGTGTTATGGCCATATCACACGAACAATTTCATTTAGCTTTTTACTAGACACAACATGCTCAACTTTTCCAAAAGATGGTTGAACAAGTTGATTACATGCTGACCTTGAATCTTCCCCATACACTGCTGTGTTGTGTTTAGTAAAATATTGTGCAAAAATCTATCATATGACATGGGCATTAGAGTTAAGGCAAATTGACTGTGCGAAGGTTCTAGTCTGTTCTGTAAGAAAGAAGGGGTCCTAATTGGTACACGAGTAAAGCGCAAGGCTGAGGTAGATACCAGTGGTGGATTTAAGGGGGGGGGGGCTAGGGGGCTGAAGCCCCCCCAAAACACTAACATTTACAATTGAATATTGCAATTGCAAATTTTTTATTGGTCTAGAATAACACTTTGAAAAATCTTAGCCACCCCCCAAAAGTCAAGTTCTGGATCCGTCACTGGTAGATACATATAATAAAAGCTCAACATGTGAATAGTTATATGCATGTGTTAAATAAACATTTTATGTCAGATATAAATAATTTCTGACAAACTAAATTGCATCAATTGTAACATAAATCTAAATTTATTGGAGTAAGGCCATTTGATTACATGAAGGTCCTAGGACCTTCTGTGGGGAAAGGGAGAGGGTCTTTCTAAGGGCACCTAACTTGTACTATAGTTTCAAAGAAAACCGTGGAAAACTCCTGATGGCTAAATCGATAAGTAAGGTATTTATAATAAAAGCTCAACATGTTTATATATATATATGTGTGTGTGTGGTATAAACAGAGATGACAAGTTATTGCTAAAAGAAAAGATCAATTTCATACCACTATAAAGACAATATATTGAAATTCTATAACAAACTTGGAAATTGGTTTTTAAAAAAAAGGCACCACTATATATAGATATTTTTTTTTTTAACTCGCTATATAAGTTCTATTTAAAGTCTATCAGCTTTCTCTTACAGGAAAATTTTTAGGCGTCAACTTTGTTAGGTCAATTTTATATCTTCTGATCACATTATCTTAAAAAAAAATAAAAAATACTTCTAATACGTGCAATAGTGGATTATGGAAGTCGTGTGGTTATTTCACACCAGATTTTCTTTTTGTATGTATGTATTGTATAAATAACATTAAATATCAGATATGAAAATTCAATAACAAACTTTACATTTCTGCATAGGAAAATGTATCAATTGTAACGTGAGATTCTAGATATATTTGTCATTGGCCAATTAACTACATGAAAGTCTTAATACTACCCTTGTGGGGGTTTTCCTAAAGAGTATTAACTTGTGTTCAAGGTTTAATTAAAGAAAAAAAAAAAAAACTATAGATAATTTCAAAGGGCTATGTTGATGAGTGTGATCTGGTACTTTTTGTTTAGAACCTTGTTCAGGATAAGAAACTCAGCTACTCAAAATCCTAGAGAAAACACAATTACAGAATATATCTAGAATTTTTTTTTCATGACATTGTAAGATGAGTACATTCCTTAAAATACATTTCTTACCTCCCACACACACACACATTCCCTTTTAAAAATAATAAATGAAATTTCTGAGAAGAATAAATTATAGTTAAGTTGTATTTCTCAATTTTTTGTTTTGTTTTTTAAATAAAAGAAGATATATAATTTTTTTTTTTAGGTATTCATTATTTCATTATACACACGTTAGTTACAGTTCATATCAATTTCAATACATAGATATCAATTCATGTTTTAATTTATGTGCAGGGGGTAGAACATTTAAGTAGCCAGGGTTTACTTCTAGCTCATAATACAGGAAGTCATTGATAACTTATTTATTATCATAGATCTTAATTAAATTTCTGATGTTTGTACTGAATTTCAAAATATGTAAAAATAAAAAGCTTGAAAACGGAAGCGATATCCATGGTTTTTTTTATATGCTTATTTGTTTGAAATTATAGAGTGGGCAGCAAAATTATTGAAGCACACATACACAAATTTCATATACATTTTTTTTAAACATGATCGCTAGTTTTTATCATATTGCATTTTTAGAAACAGCATAAGTTTAAGTTAATGAACTCGACAAATATTTACCTAACAAAACAGTATTTGGTGTCAATCTTTTCCATAAGAATTATGTTAGCGTTTCAATAATTTTGCTGCCGAATGTACAGTTTGGAAAGAAAAAAAAAATACATGTTTTAAATTACATTAACTTTTACAATAATTATTTCAATTGTATTTAGGATCTTTCACATATATTCAACAATTTCCTGAATTGATTATTAATATTTTTCATCATTCATTTGATTTGCAACAAAAAATTGCAAGTTAAATAAAATATTTATGGAATATTTATTTAGAACCATACTGTTGCTACCGCTACTATGATCGCGGCTCGCAGGCAGCCATGTTTGTTTAGAAATATGTTTTCTATTGCTAGCGACAGGCGGCGCTTCAGACGTTACTTATGACGGAAGCGTAGCTGAAAACTCGATTTTAGGTACCATCCCCCACATTCAGATGTCCGCTGTTAAGGATCCTTAACTAAAGATCTTTAAAAAGATGCATTTTCATTGGTCAATCAAAATGTAAACAATCTTTATTTCCGACTTTCCTTAAAATAGAAATTCAGATGTCCGTTTAAAGATCTTTAACTTTAAGGATCCTTAAATTCTTAAGGATAGCTCTACACCTCTCCTTAAACTTAAAGATCGGCAGCCATCTTGTTTTTCTGTGTGTGATGATGTGGTGATGATTTTGCATTATTTTTATCATTTTTTTTTTTTCGAATAAAGTAAGTAATAAAGTATTTTTCTCAAGTCCTTACTTATATTGTCCTTCTGTATGAGATATAGATGCATTTGTACTGCCTTATTAATAAAACAATTTTGATTTTTTTCGTATGCACTGCGAACGCGAACAAGGCTTATCTCGCATGGCTTATCTATAGTTAAAAGTAAATAGTTGTCATTCCGTGCAAAAACGATTTCATTTTTCATTTCTTTCAATGGGCTACCGGTACCGTATAATAGGATGAAACCGTATGGTTATTTAAATGGTAAATTTCATAATAACAGGCTCATTTATAAGATATCGCTTCAGTTAAGATACTGATGCAATAACATTATTGTTTACGTTTAATCGGTTTCATGAAAGTTTGAAATATAGAAAGTATTCATTTGACTGTAGGTACCGTTTACTTATTATTATTAAGGAGCATTGTTATTTAAATAGTCATTTCCATAATAACATGCTCATTATTATAAGATATTGCTTCAGTTAAGATCCTGATGCAAAAAGATTATTATAGTTTACGTTTAATCTGTTTCATGGAAGTATGAAATATAGAAAGTATTCATTTGACTGTAGCTACTGTTTACTTATTATTAAATAGCGTGGTTATTTAAATAGTCAATTTCATAATATGCTCATTATTATAAGGTATTGCTTCAGTTAAGATCCTATGATACAATAATATTATTACTGTTTACGTTTAATCTTCCATCTTTTGTAATGTATAAATTTAATGTGTGACTGATTTTATTGAGTGATATTTCTGCAGTGAATAACCACATGAACAGGTTTTTTTTTTTTTTTTTTTTGAGAAAAGATAAAAAGACCTGAAAACATTTCAATTTTTAACTATCATGATAATGGTAGTAAGTTTATATTTGTTAAAAGAAGTATACTTTCCCACACCATGCAGATTTCCACTTAAAATTTTTGAATTTATATATACAATTATTCAAAATTTTGTTATGTTCATATTGAACAAGAATGTAAATAAATGCTATTTTCATCTGTTTGATATGTTTCTGATTCCAAAATAAGTGAAGTGCGGGTTATTAAATTACAGATACGAAAATTTTATATCTTTTATGAAAACACTTATTCATAAGATTTATTATAAATTTGTAAGATATACGTGAATATATTTTTATGTAGTTATCTATGATAAATATTTTTATTACCTATACTATGAATTTCATGACTGTAAAAATTTTTAAGCATAATTTCATTTGTATAGTTAATAATAAAAATTTATACTAACACTCATTTAAGACATTCTCAGAAGAAATAAATAGAATTTCTAAAAATAATATTCATATCACATATGACGGTATGGAAAAGAAACTGATTATTAGAATAGAAGAAGATGCTACCTGAGCCAGAGGAAGTCGAGAATATCATCAGTCACGCTAGCTGGTAGAATTTTGCAATGTATTAAATTTTATTACTTTATGCCTTGCAAGATGACTACTTGCTGGCTTTAAAATGAAGAATGTGCTGTCCTTAAAACAGAGATGGTAATCAAGAGCTAATTAAGGTATGTACTCCATTCGGCATTTTTAAAATATGTAATTAATTATATAAGTTTCATCATATAAGTTGTGCTTTTTATTTTTAGTTATTCATAGATTTATTTAGGAACCTGTGTGCATACTTAAAGTCTCTTTATTACCTAGTATACTTTCTATTTTAAATTTTGTAATTACTGTATGTATGAATATCTGAATAACTTTCATACGTGGAGGAAGCGAAATTCACCTTGGACATTCATGCTAGCTAGTATAAATTTGGAAGGCATGTAATGTTTTACTACCATGCCATCCAAGATGACTACTTGCTGGCATTTAAAAGAAGAATGTTGAGAATTCGATGTTGATGAAAATCAAAATAAATAAAGGTATGTATTCTGCATTTTTATAAAATTATGTAATTATAAAAGCTGGCTCACATGTTCTGAATTATTCTTTTTATTTTTGCTTTGCATATTTAAAATATAACTTACTTTGTGTATTAGTTATTTCAATTTAAAATTAATGTGTGTATATATACTATATATATTTAACAGGTGTGTTATGTATTGCAATAACATAAGAATATAATTGTCAAAGGAAAAAAAATATATATATATTTATTCATGATTTTCTTTTGTTGTCGATTGTGAAGAATTTCTTCTCAGTACAAACCTAATGCTACATCCAAACAAAAATACTAAATAAAAGATAAAGATTTTAAAATATTCGGTAAAACCTTTAATAAAGAAAAAAATATATATATACGCATATGTATGTACTACATTATTATTATTATTTCTAAAGCTATTTTTCATAAAAGGTTAAAAGTGAGTATTTTAACATATTTTTATTTTCTCTTACCCATAGGGTCGAGAAAGTATTGTTTTAGGGTCAAATTTTCAAACGTGAGTTTTTGTTATATTTACATGTTCTCAGGTGTCCTGAATACGAAAATCATGTTTTTAGCGAATGGTTTGTGTGTCTGTTATCAGCATATCTCAAGAACAAATAGTAGCAGAAATTCCAAACTCGGTATTCTAAATGTGCATCATATAGGGATGCTGCAGTAAGCTTTTTGTTGAGATGAAGCAAATGGTTCATGTACAGGGACACTCAAAAGTATTGAAATACATTATGTCTATGGGGGAAATTGCAGGTAAGTAGAGTTTAACATCTATAGACTGCACTAAACCAAATGAAACAAATATATATATATATTTTTTGTTATTAAGATATTCAACTGGGAAAATTTTTTTGTGTATGTAGGAGCGGGGAGAAGCCCCCTCCCCTTGAGGGGAGTAAATTTTCATGATGGGTATCTTTCAAAAGAGCTCGCCAATACCTTTAAAACGAATGGTTGAACCATCGATCTGCGATAATCTATAATAATAAAAGGAAAGGTTTGTCTGTCTGTCTGTTCTTCTATACGTTCAGCCCCTATTGAACGCATAAGTACAAGAATTGACATACGGATGCTGTGGAGCCTTTCAAAGGTCCTCCTGAAAACAGAATTTAAAAACTTTAATTGGTTGTGGAGATATTAATTAAAATGTTGACTCATGTCTAATCAAAAGAAAAAGTGGGAAATAAATTAGAAATATTAGTCTGATCGTTAAAAATTTAGTATCAAATGAAAGGGGCAATTTTTCTGAATCTTAGAGTGCAAGCGGCTTATCGGTACAACAATTAGATTTTTTAAAATTAACTAAAGTATGAATTTTTTGTGGCAACATCATTTCAAATGTCAGACTACTGTCTGAGATGAAAAAGAAAATGATTGTAACCGATTAAGATGTCATGTGTTATAGTGGGGGGGGAGGGAAGTGCAATTTTCAAATTTTTATTCACGTTACATTTGAAATAATATTCGACCTAGACAGCGTATTATAAAGCTACTGTTCAGTTTTCTTGAAAATGTGTGAATAAACAAAAAAATTACATTTTTATTGGGAATTATATTTATCACGACTCATGTGACCAAAACACAATGTAAGATTAAGTTTTGTTTTAAATTTTCAGTATTTTAAATTGAGATATACCGTTGAAATTTCATAATATTTGATTTTAACGCCCAATAATTCAATTGTGAATATTTTTGGAAGTGTAGAATTATTAGGAAGGGCTTGAGGAGGGGAAGGGGGCAAAAAAAGAAAAATGAGTTACAGCGTTTGAAATTGGTATTATTAGGTTTAAAGGCAAGATAAATCGATTGCGGATATTTTCAAGTGTAAAATTATTAGAAGGGGGGGAGGCAAAAATGTATAAACATGAGTTTAACTCGCTCTGATCCGGAACAAAATTCGAGTTTCTGTTGTTTGGCTGGTGCTGCCATCTTTCACCAGCTTATGGAGCTAGAAGTCGTACTTCCTCCCTATGAGGCGCTCCTAATAACGGAAGACGAAACCCTCATGTCTTAAAATAAGTCCGGTAGTTCCACTACCGGTGCTCGGAATTTCCGAGTGGCACACGACAACAACAGGAACGGTTGTTTCAGAGAAAATGACGGAAAATCCAGAATGCTTTTATTCTTTTATATTTTGCAGAGTTTCGAATTCTGATACTCCGTTCACATTTCATACTACGGATTTTTAACAGTATTTAGCCCAGAATTACGTAAGTTTTGGAGAAAACCACAAAAAAGCCAGACATAAATCGTTTTATCATTTTTGTATCTCAGCTTCTAATTCGCATAATTTCAAAAATAATATGTCATTTTAAAACTTATTTGAATTGAATTTCAAGAGTAGATGCCACAAATCTCTGTCGCCTTAAATTAATCGACTACCATATGTAATGGAATTTGAGATTTCACATGATTTACATGTTTTAAGGTGTCCTGATTAGGTTTTCTTTTGTATCTCAGCTACTAATTAAAATAATTTCATAAGTAATACATCATTTGAAAGCTTTGTTTATTTGGAATCGAACAGTAGATTACAGAAATTTCTACCGCCAGATGGCGCTGTAATATTTTAAAATTTCAATATTTCAGATTCTAATTATGATTACATTTTTTTTAATACATCATTCAAAAGATATTTTAAAGTACATTTATATTATAGAAAGTGGAATTTGAGATTTCACCCCATTTACACGTTTTGAGGTTTCCTGATTAGGTTTTATTTTGCATCTCAGCTAATTGAGTTACACCGTTCAAAATTGGTATATGTATGTTAATTAGGAGGGGCTGAAAGTGTGGGGAAGAAATAGGCATGCACCATGCGCGTATCTCCTAACTTGTGCGCGCTCAGCACGCATGGGTCTGCGCTGCCAAAGGCAGTGGGGAACCCGGTGTGAGGTTTTTTTTTTTAGGGGAACGAAGGGTCAGGGAAGGAATACACGCAAGCAGCACGTGTATTCCTTAACTTGTGCACGGGACTGTGCTGCCGAAGGCAGTGGGGACCGGGAGCGACTTTTTACCCAATCAGAAATGATTTTTTTTTTAATTTCTTTTCTTAACACTAAAAGTTACTGTTAGTGATTCATTTGAAAATACTGACCCACTAGTACACAATAATAACCAATAAATGCACCTAAATCATGGTTCATGATTTAAAAAATCTTACATATAATACGAAGTGCAGAAAATGCATGAAAAATCTATACTGTAGCAATGACTATCATGTCTCCCTTTCCCGTCTTTTTTTTCTTTTTAATACAATTAAAAAACATAAAATACACTGAAAAAATAAAGTTCCTTAAAAAAACATTTAAAACACTAAAATCTTATTTACAGATACTATGATGATGGTTTCAAAAAAGAAACAGAAGCGAAAATAAAAGCCACCTAAAACAATTAATTATCCTCAGCCAAATGGCAGATTTTTGATTAATTTAATTAAAAATTGCCTCTGTTACGAAAGCAAAACCAATAAGCTCCCGCTAAGCGGCTAAACTAATGAGATGGAAGTGCCGATAGGGTTACACAAGGAGAAGGAAGGAGAACAAATTCTCGCGACCGCCCGATGGGTTTGCCAGGTACAGTGCGTTACCGCCAGTTTGGGGGCTCTGGATTCTGGGATGAAACGAAAAAGACATTATTGATGATTTTGCTTGTTTTCAACATATTTAGTTAATTTTTTTGGTTTGCCAAAAAAGGATAATATCTTATATATGCAGTAAAAGAGACTCCAGATATAACACAGAATTTTGCCATTGTGGCGAGTTTTTGAAAATATGAACAAAACAACAATGAACTAAATTTTTTCCAGAGCTTTTAAAATGTTTAATAACAGGTATTTGTGTAGTATTTACATCCAATGCTTAAAATATTTTTGTTAATATCTATGGAATTTCATGATTTTTGAAGAAAACTATTTTTAAAAATTGTCTTTTGTGTTGAATTTGTCCTTTAAGCAAACAGGAAAAGTCCTATCCCACACCATGTTAAATTCATTAACTTTATATACCTTTCTCTAAGAATTAGTGAAAAATAGTCATAAATTTTTCATGGCAGTCAGAATAGCATGTTTTAGATACTTTAATAATAGACCATTCTTTTTCTTGTGAAACTAAAAAATTATTAATAATTACTTATTGAAAATCACTTTTGAATTAACATTTTTGGTAAAATTTCACTGCCTAAAATAAATAATTCTTAAGAAATCATCAAACCCCTGGTTAAGATACAATATAACCTAATGTAAGTGTCAGTAAAAATCTGTTCTAAAGTTTCATAGATATTTAAAAAATAGGAACATGAAGCTGAAAAATCCTGTGTTTGATAAAAACTCATTTAATGATTTAATTGACAATAGTAAGTTATGAAGTGTACTTAGAAAAAAAAAAAAAAAAATTAACATTCATTTTATATACATAAACATGTGTGATACATCATTGGAAAGATAATAAGTTTAAACTATTAAATGATATAAAAACAAATATATATATCTCTTCCCCTTTGAATTGTTTTGGGTACGGGTTTTTGTTTTGTTTGTTGGAAAAGATAAAACCATGTTTTAGAAACATTTTTTTTGTTTTAAGAAGAAAAACGCAGACGCATATAAACAATTTGCATAATAAACTATCATACAACAGTTCTCGCTACTAAGTATATTTTTAGAGTCTTTTCTTCAATAAATTTTCAATAATATGCAAATGCATATTTTATCCCCAAAATATCCTACATTTATAATTAAAACAAAACATATATAAAATAATTTATTAAAGTATTATTTAACGAAGTTGTTTTAAAATCAAGGTAATCTGAATATATTATAAATTATCTATAATTTCAGATAAATAGATGTTTGTAACAAAATGTATCAACAGAAAAAATATTAAAATTTTTCTTCTGAAATCTAAATTTACGATCTGTAAATTGTAAATAATAACAACAAACTTATTCAAATTCGAGATTTATTCGTATTATTCGATATGTGTATGATGCGATTCTGTATTCTGATTGGCTTATCAGTCGTTTAATCGATATTAGAGCCCGAAGATTGCCGAAGATTAAAATCGGAAGTAAAGAAAGCCGAGATAGCCCGAAATCGTGACGTAGCCGTTAAGGATCTTTATTCTCGACCGGTCTGAATTGCATTTTAAGGAAAAATCTTTAACTTTGAGTTAAAGATCTTTAGTTAAGGATCCTTAACAGCGGACATCTGAATATGGGGGCATATTTCTAATATGGCGATACTATACCTTACCCTCTAATACCATGGCCCCGAGTTGCT
>CAWVNO010002100.1:0-14504 GCA_963930645.1 Salticus scenicus | reverse complement strand
TATGAAGGCATGTGCTCGATATCGTCGCCAAACTTTTTGGTCGAATTTTACGCCCTCTCATTTTCAAAAGTCGATTCCAAAGCATCTAATAGAGCTTTGCGATCGCAATCACTTCCAGAATGTGCAAAAGATATTCTAGTTTCATAACAGAACAGCAGGGACCTGCCAAAGTTAAACCATTTGGCCAGGAGAGCCCTTTTATGCAGACTTTGCCCGATTTCGATACCCAAAATTTTTGCGATTTTCACAGAATTTTTTTCAAAAGCCGATTCCAAAGCAACTAATAGAGCTTTGCGATCGCAATCACTTCCAGAATCTGCCCCACGAAGTCTACTTTCATAACAGAACAGCAGGGACCTGCCAAAGTTAAACCATTTGGCCAGGAGAGCCCTTTTATGAAGGCATGTGCTCGATATCGTCGCCAAACTTTTTGGTCGAATTTTACGCCCTCTCATTTTCAAAAGTCGATTCCAAAGCATCTAATAGAGCTTTGCGATCGCAATCACTTCCAGAATGTGCAAAAGATATTCTAGTTTCATAACAGAACAGCAGGGACCTGCCAAAGTTAAACCATTTGGCCAGGAGAGCCCTTTTATGCAGACTTTGCCCGATTTCGATACCCAAAATTTTTGCGATTTTCACAGAATTTTTTTCAAAAGCCGATTCCAAAGCAACTAATAGAGCTTTGCGATCGCAATCACTTCCAGAATCTGCCCCACGAAGTCTACTTTCATAACAGAACAGCAGGGACCTGCCAAAGTTAAACCATTTGGCCAGGAGAGCCCTTTTATGAAGGCATGTGCTCGATATCGTCGCCAAACTTTTTGGTCGAATTTTACGCCCTCTCATTTTCAAAAGTCGATTCCAAAGCATCTAATAGAGCTTTGCGATCGCAATCACTTCCAGAATGTGCAAAAGATATTCTAGTTTCATAACAGAACAGCAGGGACCTGCCAAAGTTAAACCATTTGGCCAGGAGAGCCCTTTTATGCAGACTTTGCCCGATTTCGATACCCAAAATTTTTGCGATTTTCACAGAATTTTTTTCAAAAGCCGATTCCAAAGCAACTAATAGAGCTTTGCGATCGCAATCACTTCCAGAATCTGCCCCACGAAGTCTACTTTCATAACAGAACAGCAGGGACCTGCCAAAGTTAAACCATTTGGCCAGGAGAGCCCTTTTATGAAGGCATGTGCTCGATATCGTCGCCAAACTTTTTGGTCGAATTTTACGCCCTCTCATTTTCAAAAGTCGATTCCAAAGCATCTAATAGAGCTTTGCGATCGCAATCACTTCCAGAATGTGCAAAAGATATTCTAGTTTCATAACAGAACAGCAGGGACCTGCCAAAGTTAAACCATTTGGCCAGGAGAGCCCTTTTATGCAGACTTTGCCCGATTTCGATACCCAAAATTTTTGCGATTTTCACAGAATTTTTTTCAAAAGCCGATTCCAAAGCAACTAATAGAGCTTTGCGATCGCAATCACTTCCAGAATCTGCCCCACGAAGTCTACTTTCATAACAGAACAGCAGGGACCTGCCAAAGTTAAACCATTTGGCCAGGAGAGCCCTTTTATGAAGGCATGTGCTCGATATCGTCGCCAAACTTTTTGGTCGAATTTTACGCCCTCTCATTTTCAAAAGTCGATTCCAAAGCATCTAATAGAGCTTTGCGATCGCAATCACTTCCAGAATGTGCAAAAGATATTCTAGTTTCATAACAGAACAGCAGGGACCTGCCAAAGTTAAACCATTTGGCCAGGAGAGCCCTTTTATGCAGACTTTGCCCGATTTCGATACCCAAAATTTTTGCGATTTTCACAGAATTTTTTTCAAAAGCCGATTCCAAAGCAACTAATAGAGCTTTGCGATCGCAATCACTTCCAGAATCTGCCCCACGAAGTCTACTTTCATAACAGAACAGCAGGGACCTGCCAAAGTTAAACCATTTGGCCAGGAGAGCCCTTTTATGAAGGCATGTGCTCGATATCGTCGCCAAACTTTTTGGTCGAATTTTACGCCCTCTCATTTTCAAAAGTCGATTCCAAAGCATCTAATAGAGCTTTGCGATCGCAATCACTTCCAGAATGTGCAAAAGATATTCTAGTTTCATAACAGAACAGCAGGGACCTGCCAAAGTTAAACCATTTGGCCAGGAGAGCCCTTTTATGCAGACTTTGCCCGATTTCGATACCCAAAATTTTTGCGATTTTCACAGAATTTTTTTCAAAAGCCGATTCCAAAGCAACTAATAGAGCTTTGCGATCGCAATCACTTCCAGAATCTGCCCCACGAAGTCTACTTTCATAACAGAACAGCAGGGACCTGCCAAAGTTAAACCATTTGGCCAGGAGAGCCCTTTTATGAAGGCATGTGCTCGATATCGTCGCCAAACTTTTTGGTCGAATTTTACGCCCTCTCATTTTCAAAAGTCGATTCCAAAGCATCTAATAGAGCTTTGCGATCGCAATCACTTCCAGAATGTGCAAAAGATATTCTAGTTTCATAACAGAACAGCAGGGACCTGCCAAAGTTAAACCATTTGGCCAGGAGAGCCCTTTTATGCAGACTTTGCCCGATTTCGATACCCAAAATTTTTGCGATTTTCACAGAATTTTTTTCAAAAGCCGATTCCAAAGCAACTAATAGAGCTTTGCGATCGCAATCACTTCCAGAATCTGCCCCACGAAGTCTACTTTCATAACAGAACAGCAGGGACCTGCCAAAGTTAAACCATTTGGCCAGGAGAGCCCTTTTATGAAGGCATGTGCTCGATATCGTCGCCAAACTTTTTGGTCGAATTTTACGCCCTCTCATTTTCAAAAGTCGATTCCAAAGCATCTAATAGAGCTTTGCGATCGCAATCACTTCCAGAATGTGCAAAAGATATTCTAGTTTCATAACAGAACAGCAGGGACCTGCCAAAGTTAAACCATTTGGCCAGGAGAGCCCTTTTATGCAGACTTTGCCCGATTTCGATACCCAAAATTTTTGCGATTTTCACAGAATTTTTTTCAAAAGCCGATTCCAAAGCAACTAATAGAGCTTTGCGATCGCAATCACTTCCAGAATCTGCCCCACGAAGTCTACTTTCATAACAGAACAGCAGGGACCTGCCAAAGTTAAACCATTTGGCCAGGAGAGCCCTTTTATGAAGGCATGTGCTCGATATCGTCGCCAAACTTTTTGGTCGAATTTTACGCCCTCTCATTTTCAAAAGTCGATTCCAAAGCATCTAATAGAGCTTTGCGATCGCAATCACTTCCAGAATGTGCAAAAGATATTCTAGTTTCATAACAGAACAGCAGGGACCTGCCAAAGTTAAACCATTTGGCCAGGAGAGCCCTTTTATGCAGACTTTGCCCGATTTCGATACCCAAAATTTTTGCGATTTTCACAGAATTTTTTTCAAAAGCCGATTCCAAAGCAACTAATAGAGCTTTGCGATCGCAATCACTTCCAGAATCTGCCCCACGAAGTCTACTTTCATAACAGAACAGCAGGGACCTGCCAAAGTTAAACCATTTGGCCAGGAGAGCCCTTTTATGAAGGCATGTGCTCGATATCGTCGCCAAACTTTTTGGTCGAATTTTACGCCCTCTCATTTTCAAAAGTCGATTCCAAAGCATCTAATAGAGCTTTGCGATCGCAATCACTTCCAGAATGTGCAAAAGATATTCTAGTTTCATAACAGAACAGCAGGGACCTGCCAAAGTTAAACCATTTGGCCAGGAGAGCCCTTTTATGCAGACTTTGCCCGATTTCGATACCCAAAATTTTTGCGATTTTCACAGAATTTTTTTCAAAAGCCGATTCCAAAGCAACTAATAGAGCTTTGCGATCGCAATCACTTCCAGAATCTGCCCCACGAAGTCTACTTTCATAACAGAACAGCAGGGACCTGCCAAAGTTAAACCATTTGGCCAGGAGAGCCCTTTTATGAAGGCATGTGCTCGATATCGTCGCCAAACTTTTTGGTCGAATTTTACGCCCTCTCATTTTCAAAAGTCGATTCCAAAGCATCTAATAGAGCTTTGCGATCGCAATCACTTCCAGAATGTGCAAAAGATATTCTAGTTTCATAACAGAACAGCAGGGACCTGCCAAAGTTAAACCATTTGGCCAGGAGAGCCCTTTTATGCAGACTTTGCCCGATTTCGATACCCAAAATTTTTGCGATTTTCACAGAATTTTTTTCAAAAGCCGATTCCAAAGCAACTAATAGAGCTTTGCGATCGCAATCACTTCCAGAATCTGCCCCACGAAGTCTACTTTCATAACAGAACAGCAGGGACCTGCCAAAGTTAAACCATTTGGCCAGGAGAGCCCTTTTATGAAGGCATGTGCTCGATATCGTCGCCAAACTTTTTGGTCGAATTTTACGCCCTCTCATTTTCAAAAGTCGATTCCAAAGCATCTAATAGAGCTTTGCGATCGCAATCACTTCCAGAATGTGCAAAAGATATTCTAGTTTCATAACAGAACAGCAGGGACCTGCCAAAGTTAAACCATTTGGCCAGGAGAGCCCTTTTATGCAGACTTTGCCCGATTTCGATACCCAAAATTTTTGCGATTTTCACAGAATTTTTTTCAAAAGCCGATTCCAAAGCAACTAATAGAGCTTTGCGATCGCAATCACTTCCAGAATCTGCCCCACGAAGTCTACTTTCATAACAGAACAGCAGGGACCTGCCAAAGTTAAACCATTTGGCCAGGAGAGCCCTTTTATGAAGGCATGTGCTCGATATCGTCGCCAAACTTTTTGGTCGAATTTTACGCCCTCTCATTTTCAAAAGTCGATTCCAAAGCATCTAATAGAGCTTTGCGATCGCAATCACTTCCAGAATGTGCAAAAGATATTCTAGTTTCATAACAGAACAGCAGGGACCTGCCAAAGTTAAACCATTTGGCCAGGAGAGCCCTTTTATGCAGACTTTGCCCGATTTCGATACCCAAAATTTTTGCGATTTTCACAGAATTTTTTTCAAAAGCCGATTCCAAAGCAACTAATAGAGCTTTGCGATCGCAATCACTTCCAGAATCTGCCCCACGAAGTCTACTTTCATAACAGAACAGCAGGGACCTGCCAAAGTTAAACCATTTGGCCAGGAGAGCCCTTTTATGAAGGCATGTGCTCGATATCGTCGCCAAACTTTTTGGTCGAATTTTACGCCCTCTCATTTTCAAAAGTCGATTCCAAAGCATCTAATAGAGCTTTGCGATCGCAATCACTTCCAGAATGTGCAAAAGATATTCTAGTTTCATAACAGAACAGCAGGGACCTGCCAAAGTTAAACCATTTGGCCAGGAGAGCCCTTTTATGCAGACTTTGCCCGATTTCGATACCCAAAATTTTTGCGATTTTCACAGAATTTTTTTCAAAAGCCGATTCCAAAGCAACTAATAGAGCTTTGCGATCGCAATCACTTCCAGAATCTGCCCCACGAAGTCTACTTTCATAACAGAACAGCAGGGACCTGCCAAAGTTAAACCATTTGGCCAGGAGAGCCCTTTTATGAAGGCATGTGCTCGATATCGTCGCCAAACTTTTTGGTCGAATTTTACGCCCTCTCATTTTCAAAAGTCGATTCCAAAGCATCTAATAGAGCTTTGCGATCGCAATCACTTCCAGAATGTGCAAAAGATATTCTAGTTTCATAACAGAACAGCAGGGACCTGCCAAAGTTAAACCATTTGGCCAGGAGAGCCCTTTTATGCAGACTTTGCCCGATTTCGATACCCAAAATTTTTGCGATTTTCACGGAATTTTTTTCAAAAGCCGATTCCAAAGCAACTAATAGAGCTTTGCGATCGCAATCACTTCCAGAATCTGCCCCACGAAGTCTACTTTCATAACAGAACAGCAGGGACCTGCCAAAGTTAAACCATTTGGCCAGGAGAGCCCTTTTATGAAGGCATGTGCTCGATATCGTCGCCAAACTTTTTGGTCGAATTTTACGCCCTCTCATTTTCAAAAGTCGATTCCAAAGCATCTAATAGAGCTTTGCGATCGCAATCACTTCCAGAATGTGCAAAAGATATTCTAGTTTCATAACAGAACAGCAGGGACCTGCCAAAGTTAAACCATTTGGCCAGGAGAGCCCTTTTATGCAGACTTTGCCCGATTTCGATACCCAAAATTTTTGCGATTTTCACAGAATTTTTTTCAAAAGCCGATTCCAAAGCAACTAATAGAGCTTTGCGATCGCAATCACTTCCAGAATCTGCCCCACGAAGTCTACTTTCATAACAGAACAGCAGGGACCTGCCAAAGTTAAACCATTTGGCCAGGAGAGCCCTTTTATGAAGGCATGTGCTCGATATCGTCGCCAAACTTTTTGGTCGAATTTTACGCCCTCTCATTTTCAAAAGTCGATTCCAAAGCATCTAATAGAGCTTTGCGATCGCAATCACTTCCAGAATGTGCAAAAGATATTCTAGTTTCATAACAGAACAGCAGGGACCTGCCAAAGTTAAACCATTTGGCCAGGAGAGCCCTTTTATGCAGACTTTGCCCGATTTCGATACCCAAAATTTTTGCGATTTTCACAGAATTTTTTTCAAAAGCCGATTCCAAAGCAACTAATAGAGCTTTGCGATCGCAATCACTTCCAGAATCTGCCCCACGAAGTCTACTTTCATAACAGAACAGCAGGGACCTGCCAAAGTTAAACCATTTGGCCAGGAGAGCCCTTTTATGAAGGCATGTGCTCGATATCGTCGCCAAACTTTTTGGTCGAATTTTACGCCCTCTCATTTTCAAAAGTCGATTCCAAAGCATCTAATAGAGCTTTGCGATCGCAATCACTTCCAGAATGTGCAAAAGATATTCTAGTTTCATAACAGAACAGCAGGGACCTGCCAAAGTTAAACCATTTGGCCAGGAGAGCCCTTTTATGCAGACTTTGCCCGATTTCGATACCCAAAATTTTTGCGATTTTCACAGAATTTTTTTCAAAAGCCGATTCCAAAGCAACTAATAGAGCTTTGCGATCGCAATCACTTCCAGAATCTGCCCCACGAAGTCTACTTTCATAACAGAACAGCAGGGACCTGCCAAAGTTAAACCATTTGGCCAGGAGAGCCCTTTTATGAAGGCATGTGCTCGATATCGTCGCCAAACTTTTTGGTCGAATTTTACGCCCTCTCATTTTCAAAAGTCGATTCCAAAGCATCTAATAGAGCTTTGCGATCGCAATCACTTCCAGAATGTGCAAAAGATATTCTAGTTTCATAACAGAACAGCAGGGACCTGCCAAAGTTAAACCATTTGGCCAGGAGAGCCCTTTTATGCAGACTTTGCCCGATTTCGATACCCAAAATTTTTGCGATTTTCACAGAATTTTTTTCAAAAGCCGATTCCAAAGCAACTAATAGAGCTTTGCGATCGCAATCACTTCCAGAATCTGCCCCACGAAGTCTACTTTCATAACAGAACAGCAGGGACCTGCCAAAGTTAAACCATTTGGCCAGGAGAGCCCTTTTATGAAGGCATGTGCTCGATATCGTCGCCAAACTTTTTGGTCGAATTTTACGCCCTCTCATTTTCAAAAGTCGATTCCAAAGCATCTAATAGAGCTTTGCGATCGCAATCACTTCCAGAATGTGCAAAAGATATTCTAGTTTCATAACAGAACAGCAGGGACCTGCCAAAGTTAAACCATTTGGCCAGGAGAGCCCTTTTATGCAGACTTTGCCCGATTTCGATACCCAAAATTTTTGCGATTTTCACAGAATTTTTTTCAAAAGCCGATTCCAAAGCAACTAATAGAGCTTTGCGATCGCAATCACTTCCAGAATCTGCCCCACGAAGTCTACTTTCATAACAGAACAGCAGGGACCTGCCAAAGTTAAACCATTTGGCCAGGAGAGCCCTTTTATGAAGGCATGTGCTCGATATCGTCGCCAAACTTTTTGGTCGAATTTTACGCCCTCTCATTTTCAAAAGTCGATTCCAAAGCATCTAATAGAGCTTTGCGATCGCAATCACTTCCAGAATGTGCAAAAGATATTCTAGTTTCATAACAGAACAGCAGGGACCTGCCAAAGTTAAACCATTTGGCCAGGAGAGCCCTTTTATGCAGACTTTGCCCGATTTCGATACCCAAAATTTTTGCGATTTTCACAGAATTTTTTTCAAAAGCCGATTCCAAAGCAACTAATAGAGCTTTGCGATCGCAATCACTTCCAGAATCTGCCCCACGAAGTCTACTTTCATAACAGAACAGCAGGGACCTGCCAAAGTTAAACCATTTGGCCAGGAGAGCCCTTTTATGAAGGCATGTGCTCGATATCGTCGCCAAACTTTTTGGTCGAATTTTACGCCCTCTCATTTTCAAAAGTCGATTCCAAAGCATCTAATAGAGCTTTGCGATCGCAATCACTTCCAGAATGTGCAAAAGATATTCTAGTTTCATAACAGAACAGCAGGGACCTGCCAAAGTTAAACCATTTGGCCAGGAGAGCCCTTTTATGCAGACTTTGCCCGATTTCGATACCCAAAATTTTTGCGATTTTCACAGAATTTTTTTCAAAAGCCGATTCCAAAGCAACTAATAGAGCTTTGCGATCGCAATCACTTCCAGAATCTGCCCCACGAAGTCTACTTTCATAACAGAACAGCAGGGACCTGCCAAAGTTAAACCATTTGGCCAGGAGAGCCCTTTTATGAAGGCATGTGCTCGATATCGTCGCCAAACTTTTTGGTCGAATTTTACGCCCTCTCATTTTCAAAAGTCGATTCCAAAGCATCTAATAGAGCTTTGCGATCGCAATCACTTCCAGAATGTGCAAAAGATATTCTAGTTTCATAACAGAACAGCAGGGACCTGCCAAAGTTAAACCATTTGGCCAGGAGAGCCCTTTTATGCAGACTTTGCCCGATTTCGATACCCAAAATTTTTGCGATTTTCACAGAATTTTTTTCAAAAGCCGATTCCAAAGCAACTAATAGAGCTTTGCGATCGCAATCACTTCCAGAATCTGCCCCACGAAGTCTACTTTCATAACAGAACAGCAGGGACCTGCCAAAGTTAAACCATTTGGCCAGGAGAGCCCTTTTATGAAGGCATGTGCTCGATATCGTCGCCAAACTTTTTGGTCGAATTTTACGCCCTCTCATTTTCAAAAGTCGATTCCAAAGCATCTAATAGAGCTTTGCGATCGCAATCACTTCCAGAATGTGCAAAAGATATTCTAGTTTCATAACAGAACAGCAGGGACCTGCCAAAGTTAAACCATTTGGCCAGGAGAGCCCTTTTATGCAGACTTTGCCCGATTTCGATACCCAAAATTTTTGCGATTTTCACGGAATTTTTTTCAAAAGCCGATTCCAAAGCAACTAATAGAGCTTTGCGATCGCAATCACTTCCAGAATCTGCCCCACGAAGTCTACTTTCATAACAGAACAGCAGGGACCTGCCAAAGTTAAACCATTTGGCCAGGAGAGCCCTTTTATGAAGGCATGTGCTCGATATCGTCGCCAAACTTTTTGGTCGAATTTTACGCCCTCTCATTTTCAAAAGTCGATTCCAAAGCATCTAATAGAGCTTTGCGATCGCAATCACTTCCAGAATGTGCAAAAGATATTCTAGTTTCATAACAGAACAGCAGGGACCTGCCAAAGTTAAACCATTTGGCCAGGAGAGCCCTTTTATGCAGACTTTGCCCGATTTCGATACCCAAAATTTTTGCGATTTTCACAGAATTTTTTTCAAAAGCCGATTCCAAAGCAACTAATAGAGCTTTGCGATCGCAATCACTTCCAGAATCTGCCCCACGAAGTCTACTTTCATAACAGAACAGCAGGGACCTGCCAAAGTTAAACCATTTGGCCAGGAGAGCCCTTTTATGAAGGCATGTGCTCGATATCGTCGCCAAACTTTTTGGTCGAATTTTACGCCCTCTCATTTTCAAAAGTCGATTCCAAAGCATCTAATAGAGCTTTGCGATCGCAATCACTTCCAGAATGTGCAAAAGATATTCTAGTTTCATAACAGAACAGCAGGGACCTGCCAAAGTTAAACCATTTGGCCAGGAGAGCCCTTTTATGCAGACTTTGCCCGATTTCGATACCCAAAATTTTTGCGATTTTCACAGAATTTTTTTCAAAAGCCGATTCCAAAGCAACTAATAGAGCTTTGCGATCGCAATCACTTCCAGAATCTGCCCCACGAAGTCTACTTTCATAACAGAACAGCAGGGACCTGCCAAAGTTAAACCATTTGGCCAGGAGAGCCCTTTTATGAAGGCATGTGCTCGATATCGTCGCCAAACTTTTTGGTCGAATTTTACGCCCTCTCATTTTCAAAAGTCGATTCCAAAGCATCTAATAGAGCTTTGCGATCGCAATCACTTCCAGAATGTGCAAAAGATATTCTAGTTTCATAACAGAACAGCAGGGACCTGCCAAAGTTAAACCATTTGGCCAGGAGAGCCCTTTTATGCAGACTTTGCCCGATTTCGATACCCAAAATTTTTGCGATTTTCACAGAATTTTTTTCAAAAGCCGATTCCAAAGCAACTAATAGAGCTTTGCGATCGCAATCACTTCCAGAATCTGCCCCACGAAGTCTACTTTCATAACAGAACAGCAGGGACCTGCCAAAGTTAAACCATTTGGCCAGGAGAGCCCTTTTATGAAGGCATGTGCTCGATATCGTCGCCAAACTTTTTGGTCGAATTTTACGCCCTCTCATTTTCAAAAGTCGATTCCAAAGCATCTAATAGAGCTTTGCGATCGCAATCACTTCCAGAATGTGCAAAAGATATTCTAGTTTCATAACAGAACAGCAGGGACCTGCCAAAGTTAAACCATTTGGCCAGGAGAGCCCTTTTATGCAGACTTTGCCCGATTTCGATACCCAAAATTTTTGCGATTTTCACAGAATTTTTTTCAAAAGCCGATTCCAAAGCAACTAATAGAGCTTTGCGATCGCAATCACTTCCAGAATCTGCCCCACGAAGTCTACTTTCATAACAGAACAGCAGGGACCTGCCAAAGTTAAACCATTTGGCCAGGAGAGCCCTTTTATGAAGGCATGTGCTCGATATCGTCGCCAAACTTTTTGGTCGAATTTTACGCCCTCTCATTTTCAAAAGTCGATTCCAAAGCATCTAATAGAGCTTTGCGATCGCAATCACTTCCAGAATGTGCAAAAGATATTCTAGTTTCATAACAGAACAGCAGGGACCTGCCAAAGTTAAACCATTTGGCCAGGAGAGCCCTTTTATGCAGACTTTGCCCGATTTCGATACCCAAAATTTTTGCGATTTTCACAGAATTTTTTTCAAAAGCCGATTCCAAAGCAACTAATAGAGCTTTGCGATCGCAATCACTTCCAGAATCTGCCCCACGAAGTCTACTTTCATAACAGAACAGCAGGGACCTGCCAAAGTTAAACCATTTGGCCAGGAGAGCCCTTTTATGAAGGCATGTGCTCGATATCGTCGCCAAACTTTTTGGTCGAATTTTACGCCCTCTCATTTTCAAAAGTCGATTCCAAAGCATCTAATAGAGCTTTGCGATCGCAATCACTTCCAGAATGTGCAAAAGATATTCTAGTTTCATAACAGAACAGCAGGGACCTGCCAAAGTTAAACCATTTGGCCAGGAGAGCCCTTTTATGCAGACTTTGCCCGATTTCGATACCCAAAATTTTTGCGATTTTCACAGAATTTTTTTCAAAAGCCGATTCCAAAGCAACTAATAGAGCTTTGCGATCGCAATCACTTCCAGAATCTGCCCCACGAAGTCTACTTTCATAACAGAACAGCAGGGACCTGCCAAAGTTAAACCATTTGGCCAGGAGAGCCCTTTTATGAAGGCATGTGCTCGATATCGTCGCCAAACTTTTTGGTCGAATTTTACGCCCTCTCATTTTCAAAAGTCGATTCCAAAGCATCTAATAGAGCTTTGCGATCGCAATCACTTCCAGAATGTGCAAAAGATATTCTAGTTTCATAACAGAACAGCAGGGACCTGCCAAAGTTAAACCATTTGGCCAGGAGAGCCCTTTTATGCAGACTTTGCCCGATTTCGATACCCAAAATTTTTGCGATTTTCACAGAATTTTTTTCAAAAGCCGATTCCAAAGCAACTAATAGAGCTTTGCGATCGCAATCACTTCCAGAATCTGCCCCACGAAGTCTACTTTCATAACAGAACAGCAGGGACCTGCCAAAGTTAAACCATTTGGCCAGGAGAGCCCTTTTATGAAGGCATGTGCTCGATATCGTCGCCAAACTTTTTGGTCGAATTTTACGCCCTCTCATTTTCAAAAGTCGATTCCAAAGCATCTAATAGAGCTTTGCGATCGCAATCACTTCCAGAATGTGCAAAAGATATTCTAGTTTCATAACAGAACAGCAGGGACCTGCCAAAGTTAAACCATTTGGCCAGGAGAGCCCTTTTATGCAGACTTTGCCCGATTTCGATACCCAAAATTTTTGCGATTTTCACAGAATTTTTTTCAAAAGCCGATTCCAAAGCAACTAATAGAGCTTTGCGATCGCAATCACTTCCAGAATCTGCCCCACGAAGTCTACTTTCATAACAGAACAGCAGGGACCTGCCAAAGTTAAACCATTTGGCCAGGAGAGCCCTTTTATGAAGGCATGTGCTCGATATCGTCGCCAAACTTTTTGGTCGAATTTTACGCCCTCTCATTTTCAAAAGTCGATTCCAAAGCATCTAATAGAGCTTTGCGATCGCAATCACTTCCAGAATGTGCAAAAGATATTCTAGTTTCATAACAGAACAGCAGGGACCTGCCAAAGTTAAACCATTTGGCCAGGAGAGCCCTTTTATGCAGACTTTGCCCGATTTCGATACCCAAAATTTTTGCGATTTTCACAGAATTTTTTTCAAAAGCCGATTCCAAAGCAACTAATAGAGCTTTGCGATCGCAATCACTTCCAGAATCTGCCCCACGAAGTCTACTTTCATAACAGAACAGCAGGGACCTGCCAAAGTTAAACCATTTGGCCAGGAGAGCCCTTTTATGAAGGCATGTGCTCGATATCGTCGCCAAACTTTTTGGTCGAATTTTACGCCCTCTCATTTTCAAAAGTCGATTCCAAAGCATCTAATAGAGCTTTGCGATCGCAATCACTTCCAGAATGTGCAAAAGATATTCTAGTTTCATAACAGAACAGCAGGGACCTGCCAAAGTTAAACCATTTGGCCAGGAGAGCCCTTTTATGCAGACTTTGCCCGATTTCGATACCCAAAATTTTTGCGATTTTCACAGAATTTTTTTCAAAAGCCGATTCCAAAGCAACTAATAGAGCTTTGCGATCGCAATCACTTCCAGAATCTGCCCCACGAAGTCTACTTTCATAACAGAACAGCAGGGACCTGCCAAAGTTAAACCATTTGGCCAGGAGAGCCCTTTTATGAAGGCATGTGCTCGATATCGTCGCCAAACTTTTTGGTCGAATTTTACGCCCTCTCATTTTCAAAAGTCGATTCCAAAGCATCTAATAGAGCTTTGCGATCGCAATCACTTCCAGAATGTGCAAAAGATATTCTAGTTTCATAACAGAACAGCAGGGACCTGCCAAAGTTAAACCATTTGGCCAGGAGAGCCCTTTTATGCAGACTTTGCCCGATTTCGATACCCAAAATTTTTGCGATTTTCACAGAATTTTTTTCAAAAGCCGATTCCAAAGCAACTAATAGAGCTTTGCGATCGCAATCACTTCCAGAATCTGCCCCACGAAGTCTACTTTCATAACAGAACAGCAGGGACCTGCCAAAGTTAAACCATTTGGCCAGGAGAGCCCTTTTATGAAGGCATGTGCTCGATATCGTCGCCAAACTTTTTGGTCGAATTTTACGCCCTCTCATTTTCAAAAGTCGATTCCAAAGCATCTAATAGAGCTTTGCGATCGCAATCACTTCCAGAATGTGCAAAAGATATTCTAGTTTCATAACAGAACAGCAGGGACCTGCCAAAGTTAAACCATTTGGCCAGGAGAGCCCTTTTATGCAGACTTTGCCCGATTTCGATACCCAAAATTTTTGCGATTTTCACAGAATTTTTTTCAAAAGCCGATTCCAAAGCAACTAATAGAGCTTTGCGATCGCAATCACTTCCAGAATCTGCCCCACGAAGTCTACTTTCATAACAGAACAGCAGGGACCTGCCAAAGTTAAACCATTTGGCCAGGAGAGCCCTTTTATGAAGGCATGTGCTCGATATCGTCGCCAAACTTTTTGGTCGAATTTTACGCCCTCTCATTTTCAAAAGTCGATTCCAAAGCATCTAATAGAGCTTTGCGATCGCAATCACTTCCAGAATGTGCAAAAGATATTCTAGTTTCATAACAGAACAGCAGGGACCTGCCAAAGTTAAACCATTTGGCCAGGAGAGCCCTTTTATGCAGACTTTGCCCGATTTCGATACCCAAAATTTTTGCGATTTTCACAGAATTTTTTTCAAAAGCCGATTCCAAAGCAACTAATAGAGCTTTGCGATCGCAATCACTTCCAGAATCTGC
>CAWVNO010002099.1:0-25503 GCA_963930645.1 Salticus scenicus | reverse complement strand
GTGGATGTTGATTAGGTGTACGCATTATGTACTTTGGTGAGATTTCGCAAAACTTCTAAGTTAGCCGACAGAAGAATTTCCCATTGCTAAAATAGTCGTTTAAAGTGTCTTATGATTATTTAAAAACACTTTATTTTTGATATTTAATTATTATGTATGATATATTTTGTTGTATAACTGATAGTTGAAAGAAAATGCTGTATAATAAATATCTTTAATACATGTTTATCTTATTTTTTTGGTATGTGTGTGGAGGGGGAGGATAAGATAAAGCTATTTAATATTTTTTTGTAGTTCAATCCAAAATATTACTTATAAAAGTGAAGCAATCCTTAAAGTGGCTAGCTTTATGGCTCTATAGTAGTCTATATTTTCAAATAAGTCACTTTTGTATATATATGTACATATATAATTTAATTTCCTCCTGCTTTTTTATTTATTTTTACTCATATTTCAAGTACTTAATTCTTTAACATTCATTGGTTTCTCTCTCCTCACTTTCAAATAAGTCATTTTCAAAAAAGCGAAAGAAAAGATGAAGTTTCTCTCTCCTCAATTCAACCATGAACTCTGAAAGCCCACACTGAGGCAGCTCTGAACTCTGACAGAACTCTGAATGACCACCCTCTAAGGCACCCCTTCTGCAGAGGAGAACGTAACTAAAGTCAAAAGCCTGGTGAGTGTCTAAATTGTGCGGTGTGTATTAAAAAGTTGCACGATTGAGGCACTTCTCCCTGGCAATAAATGAGTGGACATCGATCACATCTAAGAAACGCTATATACAGGTAATTTTATATTTTCTTTTTCACTTAAGTTTAAATTGATTTTTTTTTTCTTTTAAACTGAAATTAATTTTTACTTGATTTTATGTTGTTGCTTTAAATTACTTCTATTAAATATTAATTGTCGTAAAAATGTTATTTTATTAGCTTTTTTGTCTTTTGTGTGTGAATTTGTTCAATCAGCTAATCAAATAAAACTTAATTGAATACTAAATCATAAAATCATTTCTTTTTTTACAAATTGAAGATTATAAAATATATTTCTTACTCTAATACAATAAATTTTGTTATGCATTTAATTTCAATGTCTTGTCTTGGCATATAGTAATACAGTTTCATCTTCGTCTTTTTGATAACTACATCCCTGATCAAAAGATAGTTTTGTTATGACTCGCAAAGCTCAATTATGATGACTATATTACAGTAGTACAGAGACACACCAAAGTAAAAGGGAACTTTTTGTTTTCTCTACTACTATTTGAATATAACTGTACTTGTAATTAGATGGTAATAAACTGTATCCAAACAGTAGTGAAAAAAAAAAAAAATGGACTTCGTGTCAGTTTCTCAATTTATGTTAATTTTAATTATAAATTTAAATAACAGTTCAATGTATAAATATTTACACAACATTAAAAATGCCAATGTAAAAAATATTAACCCTTTGCGGCGCAAGACAATTTTAAACATTTAAATTATACTGCCACCGGAATTCATGAACTAAATTAAACTAAAAGAAATTTTAAATTTTAAGGTTTAAAAAACCGGCCTTTTCTGATATGTTATAAACGTGAATTTTTGCTAAAATATTTCCGGGATGAAATTTTGCAGCTGGATCTTAAATTTTGCGTCCTCGTGGCGAGGACACCGCGCGTTAAGGGGTTAAGAGCAAACTGCTGTTTTCGTACCATATAGCATACTGCACTAAATACGTTGGCATTTTCAATGTTATATTTCTGTTTAATATCAAGTCTTATTACATATTCTAACAGTTCAATGTGCTAAAAATCTGTTGTTCAAATTTAATAAATAAACTTTATCAGCAGATACGATAAGTTGAAAAAAAAAAAAAAATCATCTTACTAGGAAACATTCAAAAGGTGTCGTCTCAAAAAATATTGAAAGAAATATATGTGATTATACTTTTCCTAAAACACCAGAAAGAGAAAACATTACCTACTCAGTATTCACCGACACCGAGTACATACTGAGTTCTTGTTGCAGCACTTGTAAAGTATAAAATTTTAGAGGATTGTCTTTTGAAGTGTTAATTTTTCCGTACATGAAAAACTTTGTAATGAAACACAAATTATGAAATATAAAAAATACTCCAACTGTTTTAGATAAAAATAATAGTACAACATTTCATCAGGCAAAAAAGTAGACATAAGTGGCATTTTCATGCACTTTTGCATAACTTTTTTTTTTTTTTTTTTTTGCCTGATGAAGGGTTAAGGCTATTATGTTTACCTAACAAGGCAACATTCAAAAGACGTCGTCTTCAAAAAATATTGAAAAAAATATGTGATTCTACTTTTCATAAAACACCAGGAAGTGAAAAAAATATCGGCTGAAATGAATTACAGCGACCACAAAAAATTATCAAAATTAAGCCTATTTGGCGATTTAGCGCTGTTAGGCATTCAGTTTGCTAGCACCGAGATTGCCATGTACGAACAGAACCGTGTTTTGTTTCTCAACCGAGTACTCAAAATCAATCGCCAAATATGCTTAATTTTGATAATTTTTTGTGGTCGCTGTAATTCGTTTGAACAGTTTAACAGTAAAACGAAAAATATTAGGACAACTCCTCACGAAGACATAGATAAAGCTTTGTTAAAATGGTTTACAATACAAAGAAACATGAATATCCTGATTACAGGAGCAGTGTTAGAAGCAAAAGCAGAAGACTTTGCTAAACTCTTTAATGAGGATTTTATTTGTTCAGTAGGTTGATTAGAACGATTTTAAAAACGCCATTACATTATTTGTGGTAAAATTTCTGGAGAAGCTGCTGAAGTGTCAACGACAGCTGTTGAACAATGGATTAATGAAGTTTGGCTTGAAAAAAAAAGAGAAATACACCGAAGAAGACATCTTTAATTGTGACGAGACGGGTATATTCTACAAGTTAACTCCAGAGAAAACTCTAAAATTCAAAGGACAGAAATGTGTTGGCGGTAAACAATCTAAGGAGAGGTTGACAGTACTTTTGTGTGCAAATATGACTGGCAATGAAAAATGAAAATTATTGGTCATAGGGAAAGCAAAACAGCCGAGATGTTTCAAGAATGTAAAAAATCTGCCTGTTTGATATGTTGCTAATCGGAAAGCATGGATGACATCCGAGATAATCCGTGAGGAACTCCGGTTATGGGATAAGGAACTGTAGAGAAAGGAAAGAAAAATTCTCTTAATTTTGGACAATTGCCATGCACATCCACTAGTGGATAATTTAAGTTCCATTCAACTAATGTTTTTTCCACTGAATACGACTGCAAAAATTCAACCCATGGACCAGAGTGTGATTCGAAGCCTAAAATCTCATTTCAGAAAATATTTCATACAGCATTACATTCTGGCTTTAGAAAATAAAGAAAAATTCATCATTTCTGTTTCAGATGCAATAAGAATGCTAAATAAATCTTGGCAAAGTGTCCCATCAGCTACAATTAAAAATTGTTTTCGTCATGCACGTCTCTCTGCTGGTACTCCAAGTGATGATGAAGAAAACATACCATTATCAGAATGGTTGAAAATGCAGAACATCGAAAATAGTGTTCCTCAACAGGACACTGATTCATACGTTACCATAGATGAAGATCTGACAACATCCGAAACACCATCCAATAACGAGATTGTTGCATCAGTCTCTGGATCAATCAATGAAGACAGTGAAAGTGATGATAATGAAGATGAATATGAAGAGGAGGTGCCAAAAGTATCTGAAGCATTGATTGCTATAAAAAATTTATCGTGGTTCGTTGAATTGCATGCTGACTACTCAGAGACTCTGTAAAGTTCCATTATAAATATTGAAAATGCAGTTTTTACTGTGTCATGTAATCAAAGAAAACAACGAAAAATAACAGATTATTTTTCAAAATAAACATGTAAGTAGTAAAATGTTTTTTTTTCTTTTTTTCTTATTTTATTTTGAGAAACTCATAAACTTTCTATTTAAAATCTCTATTATTGCGAGTGCTATTATGCACCTTTTTCTTTCTTTAGGCACTAAATTTTATTAGAAATATTGCTTATAACGTACTTCGGTTATAACGTACCATATTTTCTGATCCCCTGACAATAAGTTATAACCGGTGTCGACTGTATATGTAATAATTTTCAAATACTAATTAATTGTTAAAATTCTGTTCAGGGAAAAGAAATTATTTCATAAGGGTAAATTTTAATATATATATATAATAAAGATGATCTATTAAGCATAGTAGAAGCCAAGCAACAGATAAAAGATCACTGAAATACCAATGACCAATAAGATTTAAAAAAAAAAAAAAATCATCAGTGGATGAAATACACTAATGTAAAGAAACCAGATCTATTAATTAACAGCCTGCAAAACAAGCGAATCAATAAAGTAAAACAACAAATCTTGACTTAAAACCATAAACTTATCAAAATTAATGAAAAAACAACCCAAGAAAGGAAGAAGGAGGCAGGCGGCAAGACTTGTGACTTGCCTGTGGGCAGTGGCGGATTTAAGGGGGGGGGCTAGGGGGCTGAAGCCCCCCCCAAAAAAAACACTGACATTCACAATTGAATATTGCAATTGTAAATTTTTTATTGGTCTAGAATAACACTTTGAAAAATCTTAGTCCCCCCCAAAAGTCAAGTTCTGGATCCGCCACTGCCTGTGGGGTTACACTAGTTTTACACCGGCAACACTCCCCCAGCCTGCCACAACCAGAACAGGAACCATATGGATTTAAAAATGCAAAATTTCAAAGCAGATGAACAACAATGAAACCACGAAGCCACAATGAAATTCACCAATTGATCACATTGTGTTTAACAGTATAATTAGAACATTAAATATAGTTGACAACTCAAAAAGGAAAAATATGAATTTTTATTGGAAAATGAAAGTTTGCATAGTAATATAAAGCAAATGCAACAAAATTTAATTTCACAAACCCACCCAACCATCCAGCCTTACAACACCACCCCACCTCCGTAATCAAACATCTGTCCACCCAACCGCCACCTTTTTATTGTCTTTTATTATTTTATAATTTTTTTGTTGATATACACAAGAGTGTACACAGCTTTTTTTTTTTTTTTTTTTTTTTGTACTGACAGAGACATGGTTAAGGATATAAAATAGAAAATACAAAGTTTTTAGGAAAACCCATTTTAGCAGTGGCTGTGATCAGTTTATTAATATTCTTGTTTTTAAACTTTGCAGAGCATAAATTATTAATTCGAAATAAATGGTTAATGATGATGTTTCTAAATACCAAAAGATGCAGACATGAATTAAAATGTGTAAATAAGTTTACATTAAAACAAAAATCTTGCCGTTTGTCATAGATATCTGTGTAAAGTTTATTACCATCGATGATTATTTTAAGATCTAAAAAGTTAATTGATTGATTAGTTAGAGTATTTTGAGTTAGCTTTAAATTAGGTGGATAATTGAAGGAAAAGCCATTTTGTGAGTTCTTGTTGAGATAAAATACAATAATATCATCGATGTAACGATAAAATCGAACATCATCATTGCAAATTTGCTTTTCATAATAATAAAGATAGAGATCTGCCAAAATACTGGAGCTACAATCTCCTTGTGGGATGCCTAATTGTTGCAAATAGATATCGTTGTTGTGGAAGATATAATTATTATGAATAACAAAGTTAAGAAGTGTTTTAAATTTTTCTGCTTTAAAATTGTAAGGAAGATTAATTTGAGCTTTATATTCTTGAAAAAGACTGTTAATGATATTACTAAGATCTGATAACTCAATATTATTGAAAAGATCTTGAAAGTCAAAAGTCATAATATTATCTATTGAATCGAGCGATTTGATGTATTGAATTAATTGAAAGCTATTTTTAAGACAGTGTAAATTATCAACTTTGTAAGTACATTTGTAAATTTGTTTTAGAATATCCAGTAGAGCTTTATTAGCATTGTTGTTATAAGTGTTACACCCAACAGTGACAGTGCGAAATTTAATTGGAGATTTGTGAAACTTAGGTATGAGAACTATATAAGGATAATTAAAGTTATTGAAGGGAAGTTGAAGTAGTTTATAGTAATTATGTATTTTTCGGTTATTAATAATAAGGTTATTATTAAACTGAAGATGTTACTATTATTGACTGAAGAGTTTAAAATAGAGAGATAGTACGATATACAAATAATGGCATAATTATTAGGTGATTTGTCAACATAAGTGATCACAAAGTCATCCTGTAGTGATTTGATTGAGTTAAGAAGTACAGATTTTTTAAATAACACCAGATTTGAAGAATTGATAAATAATGCATTTTTGATTTTTTGTAACACTAAAACTTTCCATTGAGTGAAGTAGGCAATAGGTTTATTATGAGTAATAGATATTTTATAAATAAATAAATCTAGGTCATAAGAAAACTGTTGAAAGATTTGTGGAATGCTAGTTTTAACTGGAAGTCTAAATTTGGTGCCAAATTTCATGAATTTTTTTAAATGATAATTATCAATAATATTGAGATTACCCGTGATAATGTGTCCATGGTCTCTGCCAATAAATTTTGAGAAAGAAGGATCATTGCATTCAGTGGCGGATTTAAGGGGGGGGGCTAGGGGGCTGAAGCCCCCCCCCCCCCCAAAAAAAAAAAAAAAACACTGACATTCACAACTGAATATTGCATTTGTAAATTTTTATTGGTCTGGAATAACACTTTGAAAAATCTTAGCCCCCCCCCCCCAAAAAAAAAGTCAACTGGATCCGCCACTGATTGCATTTACAGGTTACAGTGTTAGTAAAAGAGGTAGACTTAGATAGAGAATTATAATTGAATATCTTTCTGCCAAGAGGAAGAGGATATTTGAAGGTACGAGATAGATTTGAATCTTTAATCGGAAACAAACATTCTTTGTCATTAATGATAGACGTAATGTTAATACTGTTCAATATTTGATTTGTAAAATTCACAATTAATTGAGTATTTGTTTTAAATTTGTTGGGCTTTTTATTAATTTTTAAATTAAATTGTTTGATTTTGTACATTATAATATCATAAAAAATGTCTGAAAAATGTTTATTATATGATTGGCTTTGAAAGACATTCAGAAAGTTTACTAAGTATTTCTTTTTAATTGCAAAAATAAATTTTCGAATAATGAACCAGTTATAGTTAGATAAGTAATTAGTCTGTAGATCTGAAATTAGTTTAATGGCACTTTTAGAAAAGATTAAATCTGTTTTTTTCTACCTCGTTTAGTTCTAGAAGTTTTATTGTTAATTTTGTGATTGAGTTGTGCATAAATAGTCGAATAATCATGTAGAGGGTTGATGTTAGAATATGCTTTAATAGTTTTACTAAAGTATTCGGAATTTAGGCCATATGGATAAATTGTATTATAATATTGCATAAATTTTGATTCAAGAAATAGACGCTCACTTTTATTTTTCTGAATTTTGACAATCTCTATGGTACATGAATTAAAATTATGTGATTTAAAGTGTTGTAATTCTATAGTTGATTTAGAAGGTGCAGCTGAAAGGTTTTCAGAATCTGATCGATGCTGATTAATACGTAGATGTAGAGGAGTGGAAGTTTCACCAATATAACTAAGTTTACAATGACCACAACTGATTTTATAAATAACATTGTATGCCTGACAAAATGGAACCAAAGAGTGATTATTCAATTGTGTGCGAGAGGCCATAGGGCAAGTTTTACATCGATTAGAACCGCATGTTCTAAATTTTTTTTTTTTTTTTTTTTTTTTTTTTGGACCAACACAATGTATTGAAATAAAGATGGTTCATAAATTTATGCAGGGAAAATAAATTAAAATGCAGGAAATAAAATAAAATTAGATTAAAATTAAAAAATAAATAAATTTTTTCTTTAAAATTTTACCAAACACAAGACATTTCATTATATCGCTTTGCAGAATGCTGGTTGTCATCTTTTGCGCAACATGAAGCCTCTTCTGCTTCACATATGGTTCATTATGCTATGTTCAGTATGGCATCACAAAGCCATGTCTGTCATCGATATTGTACTCTCTGGCTCATTTTGGGAAAAAGTTAGATTTTCATGTGTAGGATAAGTTTTTTTTTTTTTTTATGTATATATATATATACTCTAAATTTATTTGGAATCTTTTTTCACATTAATGCTTTTTTTTTTTTAATTAACAAATAAAATTATAAATAAGTTGATTTGCACATTTTTGCTACTGATTTCCTTTTCCTTTTCTCTCAAGCATGTACGCCATTTTATGAATAAGAACTTTTGATATTTTACACAGTTTATATTATTGTGCCACACTATTATACTTTACTAATTAGGTAACTATGGCATGTTCAATACACAGTATTATAACAATGATATGTCTTATGAGTTGTTCTATAACTATGAATATTATTCAGATTTTAAAATTTTTTCTTATATATACCACCTTTGTTCTTTATTGTTGTTTAACAAAAGATTATTTGTACTGTTTTCAACAATATTACTTAAAACACTCAAATTGTCCTATACTGTTTCTAGGTGAGAGAGAGCAAACTTTTTTTAGGGTGTTGGGGAGAAATATGTGAGAACAAATTCACACATATGACTTTTAAATATTTAATTCACTTCTAAATAATTCAATTTATAATTTAAAATAAAAAGAGTCAATTTATTAAGAATAATATTAAAATTAATTCATTTAATAAATAAAATCTAATTTATTCCAATAAAAAAAAGAACATTTTATTATATAATATCCCCTGAAATCAATTCATTCTATCATAAAAGTCAATCTCTATTTAATTTAACTTATATTTTTACTAAGGCACTTATTCTTTTGTAAATAGGTACATTTTCCCCCTTTTCAACAACGTTAGGTTTCAGTATCTCATTTAATCATAGATAGAAAATAATTTATTTGTCTAAATTACTTTCTATATAAACCGAAGTTGTGAAATGTATTTCATTTCCGGTGATTTGTGCTATCATAATAAGTTATTTCAGTCTAATTGGCATTGTTACCGCTCACCTTAGTTTGGCTATATGCGCAACCTTGGCGCGCATCGCTTGTTCACTTGCATTCCCACTTTAGCGGAGTAGTTGTATTGTTTTTCGTTATAAGAGTAGCATCTCTTGTTCATCTTGTTCGGTGATATGGTTCGCCCTTTTTATAGTTTGCGTTGACTATGGTGTCAACATATTTGAATATGTTAATAATACGTCATCTATAAATTGTATATATGTAAATAATACATTAATTAAATGTTTGTGAAGTAATAGCTTCAGAATAGTAATTATTGAATACAGTCCACTCATAAAGTATCGTCAACATTTGGTCTAGTAGACCCGGAGGAAGATCAATCGTAATATAATGAAAAGTGGTGGTGCTCATTGATGAAAATTAATGATGGATAAATATAAATTAGTTATCCTAAATCGACAACGTGGAACCTTGAAAGGTCAATTAACTAAGATAGTGACATATTTAGAGACTGTTAGTGACGAGGATAAAGACATTATAACTTTAGAAATAAAGAAGGATAATCTTCAAAAAATAGTAACCAAACTGGATAATTTGAAAATCCAGTATTACGAAATAGCTGATGAATCGGAACTGGAAGTCCAATTGAACGCCTTCGCAGAATTGGAAGAAGAGGCAGAAAAATTAGAGGTAAGGCTTCGAAAATTCTTACTCTCTAATAACATTAGTAAAAATTAGGGGTGGGAATCGATTAACAGTTTTAACTGGGTTAATCGAAGTTCATTAATCGATTAATCAGCCGATTAATCGAATTTTTAATCGATTTTCATTTTTCTTTGTATAGTTTTATTTGAACGATGAATAAAACTCTCCTTTGTATTTTTTTTTTTTTTTTCTTTTTTTTAATTCCAGAGAGTACACAATAGACCAGAAAAATTACATAGATGTTGATTTAAATACTTCCTTAAACACTAACACTAATAATAAATATAAAACAAATGATGAAAAAGAAAACTTCTTAACTTTTTCTAATAAATAAAAAACTATTTTAAATATGAAGATAATACAACACTTCGAATAGCAACTGCAAGTATTCGCACGTGACTGAGCATTTACAAATCATTTTTTAATTTATGAAATACATTTCTTGTTAAACTTAGGTTTGATTGTGAAGGTATTTAGTTAGGGTAGTTAGTGCTGTTGCCTCTTAATTATTGATATATAATAATAAAAAAACGTAATTAAAAATACCTTATAAATGTTGAATATTTAAATTATACTCACCCATATATATAAAAAAAGGTGAAAATGAAACTCACATACATGTTTATTTCCAAATGTTACATAACAAGTAAAAAAAAAAAGATACTATTTTAACCAATCCCTTTAACACACAGGCACACTGACATTTTTCGGGATCTAAGTTCGACCATATGTAAAATATATCCTATAAAATTCAAATATCTGAAAATATATTTTGTTGGGGTGTGTTTGGGATTAAGGCTGATTGACTTCATTGGGATTCTAAGCCTATAGGTGAAGTGCCCTCCGTAAATGCCTTTCTGAGGGGTCCTAGCACGTATTTACGCGAATTTCCGAGAAAACCACGTAAAACTTCGAATGACTAGGTCGACGAGCGCAACCTGGGATCGAACCTGGCACTTCCCGTGTACCAACATTGAGCACAGAACCGCTCGGCCACTGGTAGAGCAATATTTTATTGGCAGACGACTATTTTAAATTTTTACTTTAAACTGTCGTTTGAAAATTTTAATCGGATTTTGAAAATTTTTAATCGAATTAATCGGACCGATTAACTCGATTAAAAAAATTGATCGGGACTAAGCATTGATCGATTAACCGAACCGATTAATCGATTAATCGGCACAGCCCTAGTAAAAATGTAAATGAAATTATTTCAAATGAATCTAAAGTAGATAATCCTATTATCAATTTTCGTTTACCATAAATTCCTTTACCCAAATTTAATGGTCAATATAATGATTGGTTTAATTTTAAAGATCAATTTATAACCTTAATTGATCAGAATGATAAACTTTCGGACAATCAAAAACTATATTATCTAAAATCTACACTTAGTGGAAGAGCACTAGATGTAATTACAGAAGACGATTCATATATGTCACTTTTTAAAGCACTAGAAGACAGATTTCAAAATAAATGAATGATTGTTAATTCTCATTTAAATGAGATATTAAACGTAGAGAATCTGTCTCAAGATGTAGTTAAAAATTTGAGAACGATTACAGATAGTTGTCAAAAAAATTATTCGAGCACTCAAAAGTATAGGATTGGAAATGAATCCTTTTACGGAGGCCTTACTCATAAATGTGGTTCTTAAACAAATAGATAAAGAATCCAAAAAACAATCTGAATTATCTTTAAGTTCTACAGAATTGCCAACATGGTGCGATTTTATTAACTTTTTACAAAAAAGATGCTTGGTGTTAGAAAACTTACAATGTGTTTCGAATACAAAACCGAAATTAATGAATTTGGAAAAGAGTACTAGAATTAAAACCTTCTTTTCTAAAAATGATTCTTTTAATGATCAAAATTGTCCCCTTTGTAAAAAAAATCATTCCTTGTCAAAATGTGGTGAATTTTTAAAATTAGATGAACACGAAAGATTCCTAACAGTAAAAAAATATTTGTTATGTATTAATTGCTTGAAATCCAATCATCAGGTATCAAATTGTAAAAGTAATCAATTTTGTAATATCTGTTCTAAAAAACATAATTCACTTCTACATCGAACCTTGCCAGGAATAAAAAGTAATAATTTTCGATCCAAAACGCAAAGTCAGACGGCGGCACAGATAGACGCCGCCGCGCACCTGCTTCCATCAAATGATTCATATCCTGAATTGCAGAAAGAAAAAAATAATGTTTCGATGGCATTATATAACAAGATTAATGATCCAATCTTAAAAAGTAAAAAACATATATTGCTGTCAACTGCTATAGTTTATTTGGAAAGTAGCAATAAAAAAAAGTTTCCGGTTCGTGTAATTCTTGATAATGGTAGCCAATGTAACATATTAGAGAGAGAACTCGCTAATTTATTGAATTTGCAAAAAAAGGAAATGTGATATTCATATTTCAGGAATTAATGGTAAGATGACAAATGTGAAATCTTCAGTACGTACCATTATTTCCAATAAAGATGATTCCTTTAGTGAACCAATTGAATTTTTAATTACACCTAAAATAACAGAATTCATTCCTTCACACAATATAAACATAAGAAGTTTAAATTTACCACATGACCTTGAATTAGCTCATAGTGAATTTTGGAAAAAATCTAAAATAAATGCTTTAGTTGGTGCTGAATTTTTCTATGAAATATTAAAAGCAGATAAATTTAAAATAGGACAATTCACCTTTCAGAATAGCGCTTTTGGGCATATTGTTGCGGGAACCATAGACCGCAATGTATCTGAAAATACTTTTTGCGGTTTTACTGCATGCAATGATTATCTTAATGAAACCATTCAGAAATTCTGGAAAATAGAAGCTCCTGAAATTGACTTACGTCCAATTAGTCAGGAAGAACAATTGTGTGAGAAACATTTTCTAGAAACTTATCGGAGAGATAAATCGGGAAGATTTATGGTAGCCATGCCTTTGAAGGAAGATGCTAGTGTCCTTGGGGAGTCTAAATCTATCGCAGAAAAACGGCTCAAGCAGTTATGGAATCGTTTAGAAAAGAATCCAAAAGAATCTTTATTGTGATTTTATTAAAGAATACACTAATTTGAATCATATGACAAAAATTGTTGATAATTTAAATGAATCTAGCTGTTATTATCTGCCCCATCATGGCATTTATAGGCCCGAAAAATCTACTATGAAGCTTCGCGTTGTATTTAATGCTTCGAGTCCGACAACTAGTGGAATATCATTAAACGACATAACTTATAAAGGTGTCGTTAATGAAGATTTGTATGAAATCATGTTACGCTTTTGACAACACCGATTTGTGTTTTTGGCCGATATTAAAAAAATGTATCGCCAAATAATGATTACCGAGGATGAGAAAATTATTAAGAATTTTATGGAAAGATAATGTGAACGCAGAAATTGAAACCTATGAATTTAATACCGTAACATACGGTACCGCTTGTGCCCCATTTTTAGCCATTAGAACGTTGAAGCAATTAGCCCTTGAAGAAGCCGAGAAATATCCGAAGGCATCCGATATTTTGCTACATGATTCGTACATGGATGATATAATAAGTGGGGAAGAATCGTTAGAATCTACTAGGGAGCTTCAAAAACAACTTATACACTTGTTAGAAAGCACTGGAATGAATTTACATAAATGGAATGCAAATCATATTTCCTTACTTGACTTTTCTAAAGAGACATACCCTGAGTACACATTCTCTGATAAGGAAACCAAAGCCCTAGGGGTTGCCTGGAAACCCAATTTAGATGCTTTTACATTTAAAATAAATTTGTGTCAGTTAAAGTCTATGACAAAGAGAAGCATTTTATCAGACATTGCTCGTATTTTCGACCCATTGGGTCTCATCGGTCCTGTTATTGTCAAAGCCAAGTTGTTTACGCAGGAACTATGGAAATTAAAATTGGACTGGAATGACCCTATTAAAGCCCTATTGCTCAAAATTGGCTAGAATTTGCCACTTCGTTAAAAGCTCTTGAACAACTTAGAATAAATCGCTATGTTTTAATTCCTGAAGCACAACAAATAAACTTACACGGATTCGCCGACACATCGTCATTAGCTTTTGGAGCAGCCGTGTATATTCAGTCTATTCATAATTCTGAAATTGTCTCCAATTTGGTTAGCAGCAAATCTCAAGTTGCACCTCTAAAAACTGTTTCTATCCCTCGACTCGAGTTATATGATTGTGTTTTGTTATCCAAATTAATTGTGAAAATTTTGAAATCTTTGAGATTACAAATCAATAATATTTATCTCTATACAGACTCTCAAATAGCTCTTGCCTGGATCCAAACCGAGCCTTGGAAATTGAAAACATTTGTTGGCAACAGGGTTGCCAAAATTCAAGAACTGTCTAAAAACTTCACATGGAACCATGTGTCCTCTGCGGAAAATCCAGCAGACTTAATTTCACGAGGTCTAACTACCACCGATTTAATGGATAGTCAGTTGTGGTGGCAGGAACCAGACTTTCTAAGTAAATCCAGTAGTATCATAAACAATGACTCTGACTATCTGTCCCCCAGTGATAATAGTATTGTGATGAGTGAGTTGAAAAATAATCACCAGGGTGACGCTAACCCTGCAGTGTTGTGTGGATTAATTCAATCTACGGATTCCTCACAGAACTTTTATAATCATTTGTTTTCATTAACAAATAATTTTTGTAAATTAATTAGAATATGTAGTTTTATTTTTAGATTTATTAGAAATACAAGAGCAAAAGTAAACAGAGTGATTGGACCACTCCGAAGCACCGAATTAAACGACACAGAAGTGCGTTTAATTAGACAGGTACAGTGTACACAGTTTGCCGCAGAATTGATCTGCTTAGAGAAAAAGAAGCCCGTATCAGGTAAATTAAATTGTTTTAATCCAATTTTAGATTCTCAGGGACTCCTAAGAGTGGGTGGAAGGCTGGAAAATGCTAATTTAAATTTTGATAGTAAACATCCCCTTTTGTTGCCCCACGACCATAAATTATCTTCCATGATTATGGAACATTTCCATAAAAAATTCTTTCATGTAGGACCTCAAGCCTTGTTATACCACGTTAGAAAAAAATATTGGATAGTTAGTGGGAGATCTTTAGCTCGGAAAATATTTCGTAACTGCATAACGTGTTATAAACTTAAACCTTTAACGGTCAATCAACTTATGGGAAATTTGCCAAAGGAACGAGTAAATGTGACTCATCCATTTTATTGTACCGGTATAGATTTCTATGGCACTTTTTTAATTAAATATCGGGGTCAAAGAAAAGGAATCTATAACAAAATTTTTGTTTGAATTTTTATTTGCATACCTACTAAAGCAGTACATCTAGAGGTAGTTAGCGATTTAACATCCAAAGCTTTTATCGCAACTTTAAAAAGATTTTTGCTAGACGAGGCAAAGCCCAAACATTATTCAGTGATAATGCAACAAATTTTGTTAGTGCAAATAATGAATTAAAAAGGTTACATAGATTAGCTACTCAGCCTGATGAAAACCTTACTAATTTTTTAAATTCAGAGAATATTAATTGGAAATTTCTGCCACCCCGTGCCCCAAATTTTGGAGGGCTATGGGAGCCAGGCGTAAAATCGTTTAAGTATCATTTGAAACGCGCAGTAGGAAACGCTAAATTGACATATGAGGAATTCTTAACCGTTGTTTGTCAAATTGAGGGAATCCTCAATTCTCGACCCCTTACCCCCCTTTCAAACGATATCGAAGATTTGGACGTCTTGACTCCCGGCCATTTTTTAGTTGGTCGACCCATCACAGCGGTGATCGAACCCGAGTTCTCTGGCATTCCAGATAATCGATTAGATACCTGGCAAAAATTAACTAAAATAGTTCAAGGGATATGGAAAAAATGGCAATGTCATTATTTAAATACGTTACAACAAAGAAACAAATGGAAATTTGAAACAAATAACATTAAAAATGGGGATATGGTACTATTAAAGGAAGAAAACTTGCCCATATGTAGTTGGATTTTGGGTAGAATAGTAGAATTTATTCCAGGAAAGGATAACAAAATACGCGTAGTTTCGGTTAAAACAAGAAATGGGACATATAAACGACCTATTTCCAAAATTGCTCTTTTACCTTCAGAAAAGTAAAAAAAAAAAAAAAAAAAAAATTGTTTGAAAATGAATAATGTATATAGTTAAATTTAATTTGTTTATTGTATTTCATTTGTATTATTTTATTGTTTACAATGTTATTAATATTTCTCTTGTATAAGTTTTATTATTTAAATTGCATATATAATATTTTCGTATAATTAATTATACTTATGGTATTACATATTAGAACTGTAATTTTGAAACAATGTTTCAAGGTGGGCCGGTATGTTGCCGCTCACCTTAGTTTGGCTATATGCGCAACCTTGGCGCACATCTCTTGTTCACTTGCATTCCCGCTTTAGCGGAGTAGTTGTATTGTTTTTCGTTATAAGAGTAGCATCTCTTGTTCATCTTGTTTGGTGATATGGTTCACCCTTTTTATAGTTTACATTGACTATGGTGTCAACATATTTGAATACGTTAATAATACGTCATCTATAAATTGTATACATGTAAATAATACATTAATTAAATGTTTGTGAAGTAATAGCTTCAGAATAGTAATTATTGAATACAGTCCACTCATAAAGTATCGTCAACAGGCATCAACAGATGCTAGATTCATTTCTTTTAATAATAGTAATAAAATAAAAAAAGAACAAATAAATTCTTAATAATATATTCCTGGCGCAGATAAAAAGTAATTACGTTTGGCATAATTTATGTTGCCAAGCCTGTCTTTGTCTTTTAGATAACGGATTAAATTTTTTAAATTAACCAATTAGAATATTCTTTTGGCACTTTATTTGGCATTAGTTTGTTAATTTCAGGTTTGAATTGGCTAATGCAATTCACACCTTTCGCTTTCAAACTGTTAATATCTCTTGTTTACTGGCTTAAGAAACATCTCTCCTAGTTTGCTCTCCCTCTCTCTCTGCCCTATAGATCATATGAGGACCATTGTATGTGATTGCTTGACAATTCTTGTTTTTAACATAAAAATAAAAAAGTTTCTGTTGCAAGTGACTTCTATTATTTATGTCAAGTGGTGACACTCTTTTTAAAGACTATGTGGACTTACAGCCTAGCTTATTGTGTTCAGCAGTGGCGGCTCGTGCAAATTTTCATAGGTGGGGCCCGATCCATCGTATGATGCGTAATTTAACTTTAATACTATTCATTATTCAAACATGAAAACAAACATTAATAAAATGGGATGTAAAACGAAATTTCGTTTTTTTTTTTTTTTTTTTTTTTATGATGGCGAATCAATCTTAAATTCAACACTATGGAAAACATTGCATAAAATTATCATAAAAATTAAAGTTTTATGAATACAATTGAAAAATTCTGCAATGTTCTGGTCAATGGAATATCAAAATTTAAATATCTGGAAGCTAGTAGACGGAAATTGCCAAGTTCGATACCAGATCGCTTTTGCCGACATATACATTTGGAGTTTACTATGGTTTTCTCCAAAACTCAAATAAAAAGGGCTATGTAACACTTAGAAAGACTTTCTACAGAGAGTACACCACTCAGGTCTAGGGCTCTCTTTTAGTCAACTGGCTTTAACCCTAACACTGCACACCATTAAAATTTAAATTCAAATGTCTCAGAGCGTAAGATTATTTAGCTTACGCTAATTATATACCTAAATCTGTCAATTATAGAATTTCAAGTGTTATATTCATGTTTCTTATCCACTGGAATTTAGAAAGTCATGATTAATGTAATGTGGATACATATTAAAAAAAAAAAAAAAAAAAAAAACATGTTTCTCACTTAATTTTAGATAATTTAAATTAACTTTCAATAAATAAAGAAATAAAACAGGCTACCACTTAAAACAAAAGAAAAGAAAAGAAAAGAAAAGAAAGAAAGAAAAAAGAAAGAAAAGAAAAAATTATTATTCATTCCCCCCCCCCCCATATTTACTCATTTGGTATAAATATGACAAAGAAATATTTAACTTAATTGAGGAAATATAAACAGATTCATTAAATTCAGCAATAAAGGTCTAAAAATAATTACATCAGAAATATTGAGCACTTCCATTGCTTTATTTTTTCTAGAATTGATCTCAATCTCCAGGGGAAGGGGGGGGGGGGAGGATACAAAAATAATTACAGAGTAATAAATATTAAACTCTTTCAACTCTACTTCCAGAATCTAATGAAAGAAGTTTAAAATTAATATTTATTATCATTTATGTTGCAGATAGATAAGGATTAGGAAACAAAGATTGACATTTGATTGCTGATCACTAGTTGGAGATAACTAAAGGGGGGGGGGGGGGGGGGGAGGGGGGCAAAAAATAATCACATCAGCAAGAAATATTTAACAATTCTATTTCTTTAAACGTTCTAGAATCTCATAAAGCAAGTTTGAAATGAATATTGACATTCATGTTATGGATGGAAAAAGATTGGGAATCCGGAGATTTCATAGAATATTTGGAGTTTCTTTTTAAAATGAACGATATCCGCGATTTTTTTTTAAACGGAAGATTTCATCATCTGTCCGGAAGACCGGAAGATACGCTAAAAAAACGGAAGTCTTCCCGGGAAAACCGGAAAAGTTGGCAAGTATGCAGCTATGAAATGACTCGAACGGCAGAACGATGCAGATCCTTTTTCAATTAACATGTCTAAGAAGAATTCGAGATATGGCAACATTAAAAAAAATGTCTTTTTTGAGGCAAGCAGCCATCAAAGATTTTTTTGCTTAAATTATACTTAAAATATAATCTCTAGAGTTAAAAAAATAAATAAATAAATAAGCATAAATAATAATATTTAAAAATATTATATACGATAGCGGCATAAAAATCCCTGACTATGAATTTTTTAATTTAAAAAATTCGTAAGTTATTTGGAATTTACTTACCACGGCAGAATAAGGCAAAATTGAGCATAAACGTTTATTTTGATGATCATAAATATATCAGACAACTTCAAAATAACATTTATGATAGTTGTTTAAGTTACGATATCTGTTATTTAGTTCAATAAATTTTAATTTTTAAACAGGCCAGCACAAATTGGTGCTGCCAGTCCTAAGCCTGGATAAAGTATGAAGGGTTTTTTTATTGTCACAATATTCTTAAATTGTTGTTGTGATGAATTACACAAAAATTAATCACATTGAAAATAAACGTATAACAAAACGAACAGAAATGGAAAATAAATAAAGAACCAAAAATAATAAGCAAGGATTCTATGAAAAGGAATAATGGACCAGAACGACCAAGGAGAAAGCAGCATGTTGTGATGAATTATACAAAAATTAATCACATTGAAAATAAATGTATAACAAAACGAACAGAAATGGAAAATAAATAAAGAACCAAAAATAAAAAGCAAGGATTCTATGAAAAGGAATAATGGACTAGAACGACCAATGCTAAATAAGTGCATAATAAAGTGAGGGGGAACCAACTGCCAATAGAAAAGGTATCTTTGAACACTCCCAGTAACAAAGAATTAGCATATGCTAATACAAAAATGAAGGGGCCAAGATGATAAGGACTGGGGCTTTTGCATCCCTGACTCTCCCTGGAGCCTGACACCGAACTTCAAGAAGCAGATCTCTTCGATGGAGAAAAAAATGATGGAAACCTAGCTGTGTCTTCTCCGAGATCTCCGGCCGACTATCAGCGCTGGCAGAACAATTGGAATAGAGATATTCTCCATACTTCTCTACCCCCTTTGCAAGTAATATAATTTCCTTATTTCTTCTCAAGAGCATGACTACAAAATTAAATAATAATCTTATATATTAAAACACAAGCGATTTTCTTCAAGACCAAAATCACACGATTTGGGCATGCGCAGAGGCTGTTCCTGTCTTTAGACAAAACCGGTGACCAATCGCTGAGAGCCTCTTCGGATTTCTAGAGCGAGCGAATTCAGAAACCTGATTGGCTCATGCTTTCTCGAGACTCGAGATGATGGTGAGGGTGATGCTGATGCTATGCTAATTTTCAATATTGGATAAAATTTCACAATTTTCAAACAGTAAGGTGTGTATGCATTGTTTTTTTTTTTAGTTATTAAATTATTTCTTTTACTCAAAGTTTTTATTTGTTATGAATTCTAGAGTATTGTGATAGATATTTTGTTTAGTGTTTCTGTTAACATTTGTATACGTTTATATTAAAATGTTATTGTTAGCATTTTAACCTTTTTACTACTTTGTATATATTTATATGAAATATTACTGTTTGCATTTTTTAATGTTTTGTGTTCGTATAGTATATTCAAAATGTTAGATTATTACAATTTTTGCGAAATTGCATCGAGCTTTATCGATATTTTTGTATTGCACCAAAGAGAAGTATTTTTATTATTAGTTACTCCCATTATGTATTTAGTTTATTTTTGAAATTCGATTGTATATTGTATGTTTTGGTTGCAATATACAAACTGCTGAGTTTTTTTTTTTTCTTTGCATATTTTAAAACGCTATGCTGAGTAAATAAATACCATCATTCTATATAGTTTGTTGATTATTTTCGTTGCCATATAGAAATAATGATAATGCACATAAGCATACATAATTTTTTGAATATACTTAATGAGATATACATATGTAGCAGAGAGAAAAAATGTAAATGGTAACATTTTAAATAAACGTATAAGAAACAAACAAACAAAAAAAATAATAATAATAATAATTGAAAGTAGTTTCCAATGCTAAAAAATATAAACAATACTCTAGAACTCATACAAACGCATGAACTTTACTTTACCTTTACACACAGAGAAAAAATAAAACAATGCATATGCACTTTATTGTTAACAAAAAAAAAAAAAAAAAGGGTGGGTTATTTCAAATTTAAGTGAGGTATTTTTTGATTTTGAGCACTGAATAAGTGCAATAACTGGCATAACCTAAATTATTTAACATTTAATTATTGCAATTTTTAGCCTTCACACTGTGTAGTTGTTTGTTGATATAATAAACACTTCATATATCCTCTTAACAAATATTTATAATTAAAAAATATTCTGAAATAATTACATAATATTTCCTTTTTTTTTTTTTTTTTTAATCAAGAATTTTTATAAAAGTTAAGTAAATAAAGGACACTACAGGCTTCGAACTAATTAATATATTACCCAACTGAACGAAAAAATTGATGAAATACTCAGAGCAATGTGAAAAAATTAAGGGGCAATCCCCCTTATCATTTTTGAACGAGATTTTTCAAAATATTGCGAAATTCTCGCAATCCCACCCTGTAATGGGAACCTTGAATTAACTGTGCTTATCTGTACATTATAGAAATACTTTTTGACTTATATTAAATTCTGAAAATTTATTTAATGGAAAGTAAATATCAAATGTGATAGATACTTACGAATATTCACAAGTTTTATCTTTATTTATTTATTTATTTTACAAATTACCCAATTTGTGAGTTATTTGAGTTCTAGAGTATTGTTTATATTTTTTAGCATTGGAAACTACTTATAATTATTTATTTTTCTTTTTCCTGTTTTTTATGCGTTTATTTAAAATGTTACCATTTACATTTTTTCTCTCTGCTACATATGTATATCTTATTAAGTATATTCAAAAAATTATATATGCTTATGTGCATTATCATTATTTCTATATGGCACCGAAAATAATCAACAAACTATATAGAATGATGGTACTAATTTATTTACTCAGCATAGCGTTTTAAAATATGCAAAGAAATAAAAAAAATAAAAAAAAAACTCAGCAGTTTGTATATTGCAACCAAAACATACAATTTACAATCGAATTTCAAAAATAAACTAAATACACAATGGGAGTAACTAATAATAAAAATACTTATCTTTGGTGCAATACAAAAATATCGATAAAGCTCGATGCAATTTTCAAAGTAGTAAAAAAGTTAAAATGCTAACAGTAACATTTTAATATAAACGTATACAAATGTTAACAAAAACACTAAATAAAATATCTATCACAATACTCTAGAATTCATGACAAATATAAACTTTAAGTAAAAGAAATAATTAAATAACTAAAAAAAAAAAAAAAAAAAACAATGCATATACACCTTACTGTTTGAAAATTGTGAAATTTTTATCAATATTGAAAATTAGCATCAGCATCTTCGCTGTGTAAAACCCATCATCTCGACTCAAGAAAGCATGAGCCAATCAGGTTTCTGAATTCGCTCGCTCTAGATATCCGAAGAGGAAGCCTGGATATCTAGAAGGAACCTATCCTAGATATCCGATCATTTTCAAATAACTCACAAGTTCTGTGAGAAAGCAATTTATGCTGCATACTAATTACTTGACACTTGATTACAACTAAAAAACAAGATTTAAGTAGTGTTCTTCATGTTGCATAATTTGGCAGGCAAAAGATTAATCAGAATTCAAATGAAATTGTGTCCTGCACTTTGTTGTTTTTTCCAAAACAATGCTTTACCTAAAAAAAGATTTTGTTGCAATTTGACCTCCACTGGTGTATGATCCAAGTTATGAGTTTTTTCTTTCATATCCAAATTATTTTTTATGTTATCTTCCTATATGGTCAATTAGAAATATTGTTCTTCTAAACAATATGTAGAAACTACAACCTAACAAGTTTTGGTTTATCAGTACGAGACATCAAGCAGTGCAAACAACAGTTCCTTTTATTTAAGTGTGCATGTGGCGGCATAATGCTTACATCTACAAGTTATGTAAACTGTTGAGCTATTGTCACACTAAGTCTAGCATGCTTGAACGATAAATTTGCCGCTAGCTGTATAGGCATCTCTCAATTTTAGTTTTCCTGTTGCCTGCTTATTGGAGCACTGATTTTTTTCTTGGACGAAAGTTTCGCAAAATTTTTCTAATTACAGATTATGAATTATTGTTTTTTCTTTTCTTTCATACTTTTAAGAGAGAAAATTCGTGAAGCTGTGTGCTGAATTTATTTACAAAATGTGATTCTTTAAACACAATTCACATGTAAGGAAAGATGTGTGTGCGTGGGGGAGGGGGGGGGGAGATTTTTTGTTTATCATCTTAAATAGTAAAAACAATATACCTTTATAATGAAGATAAAATAGGTGTACAGATGTGTTTACCAAATTTTGGTAAAAAATTGGAAAGTTGTAAATCAGGTCACAATTTATTTTTATTTGTATCTCAAAAACTATTTTAACGATTTTCTTTAAATTCACCTTATATACCATCTTGCAGATGCTTTTTATTGGTTACTTGCTTAAAAATTGTCATGTTCTGATTTCATAGTCCAATTTTAACTCTGCATTCAATTTCTAAAAAAAAAAAAAAAAAAAAAAAAAGGGGGGGGGGGTTCTACAGGTTTGTTCGAAAAATCACCATTTTATCTACCCTTTAAATATCCTTTCATATGTATTACCGTAATTTCTGGTAGATACCCCGCAGGTTATATAATCCAGTTTTGCACCAGAAATTTAATTGATAAATAAATTTATATTTGTACGAGCTCTTCCTTCGAAAAATTATAGATTTCTCTATTAAATAAAATTTCTGGTGGAGAAATGACACATCTTACCTGCGGGGTATCTACCAGAAATTACAGTAGTTGATTTCCAGTGTACAGATCTGTTTGTAAAGTTTTGATAAAATTGGATGGAGTATGGAGTACAAACATCGGTATCTAAAAAAGGTTGATTTTCATTAATTTTGCTATAAACCTCTGTCTAAATATCTTTTTGTCTGAATTAATTGGTTAGCAAAAAAAATTTTTATATGTTTCTGATATGAAAGTTCTTAGTGAAAATATTAAGCGAAAATGACTATCACATTTGCAGGCCTTGCAGCGCTCCTATATTTCCTGTACTTCCTACATAATTATGAAACCTCCTATTTTTCCTATATTTTTTAATTGTCGCTCAATATTTCCTATATTTTAGTTTTGACTACTTCCGAATGTCTGATTGAATGCGCTGTATCTACATATTAATATGAAACGTGTTTTGTCTGTATCCACTAAATTGAGAGAACGGCTGTGTAAAAAATTGGTTGAGGTGTCTAAAAAAAGGTCTTGGTCTGTAGATGTATCATCAAAAGAGAGAGAAAAAAAAAGTTAAACGTCCCCCCCCCCTGGGGGGTAGAGGTTAAGAACATGTTTGTGAGCTTAACTCAGCTCCAAATTACTTCACGGTGAAGAAGTTGTACATGAGGGAACTAGACTCAAATACTAAAAAGTCAATTTCTGCGATTTTGGAATTTTCGATGGGGGAAAGTAGATTTTGGGGAGAAAAGGGGGAAATTAGTTTGAGAGGGAAGTCCGTTCTAAACCCACACATATGTAGCACATCATTTTAAAGGTCTTGAAATTTCATGAAGATTGGGGATGTTTGTATACAATATAGTGCACCCTCTGGTGGTGAAAAATGGAACTAGGTGATTTTGTAGTAGACCCTATCATGTTAACACCTTATTTTAAAGGTCTTAGTATTTCCTGACCTTTGGTGATGTTCGTACAGAACACACTGTGCCCCCTGGCAGTGGAAAGTGTAACTAAAGGATTTTGCAGTTGACACCACCATGTAACACCTTATTTGAAAAGTCTTGGAAATTCAAGGCAATTGGGGATGTTCGTATACAACATACTGCGCCCCCTGGTGGAGGAAAATGAATTTTGCATAGCATGCCTGTTATACGGTGCCGCAGCCACAGGCAGCAGAAACACGAGTGAAAGGTTCGTTCGGTTCAAGGTTAATTTTTGAGAAATTTTTCATGTTATTAGTGGCCCGCATATATACTGCCACAGGCACCAGGGTCACAAGGCAGAGTTTCGTTCGGTTCTAGGTAATTTTTTTTGTTATTGCTGATTATTTTTTCGCTATGCTTTTATTTAAAAACAGAAATTCAAACAAAATCGGGTTAAAGATATGAAATCATACAAATTTAAGGTTCATTTCTATTTATAAGGATTTTTCCAAAGTTCTTTTTTTAAGTGAAATATCATAAATTATATTAGATGTTTTAACTTGAAATATATTTAAATAATGTTGCGATTATTTTTGAAACATTACAGTCAATAAAATGACTGTCGAATTCGACGGGTTCCAGCTAGTAAAGACTTTTAAGATGTTAAGAAGACATGCGTAGGGACTATGTCATAAAAAAATGGTATCACATCGCTATTAATATTGTTATCAAAAGCTATTCTAATATAATATTTATGTTATGTAAAAAAATATCCATGCTCAATAATTCAATATTTAAACTAGTAATTGTCTGTCTTGTTACAGCAAAGTATCAAGTCTTAATAATTTTTTTTTTTTTTTTTTGCTGCTTAAAGTATCCGTTTTATTTTGCTCTTCTAGTGATTTATTTTATGTAATGATAATTTTAGATGTTTATGAGAGCAAGATTAAATTACTATATACTCTGGGAGAAAATAGGTCTGTTTAAAAGTAGAATAATAGAAGTATTTGCAATAGTATCAAAATAATAGTAATCAAACTTTAATACTTGATAAACAGCACTGCTATAAAATTGTGTTAGGATTTAGGTTGTTATTGAAAGTTCAGAAAGGGTGTTAAAAAATATCACGAATCTGGGCTTTTTGCCATTTTATCACTGGGTATTAAGCATAATTATGCAAATTTTAACAACGCAATGATATCTGGTAGGGCTGAGTTTCTGCTTCATTTTGTTTTAAGTTAAAATATCTTAATTCATCCCAACAATTGTCTGTCCAATTATCCGAACCTTTGCTAATCCGAACTAGGGTCTGTCCCGGCGTGTTCGGATAATCGGCACTCTAGTGTATGTCATGTTTTAT
>CAWVNO010002098.1:0-30638 GCA_963930645.1 Salticus scenicus | reverse complement strand
CTAGAATATCTTTTGCACATTCTGGAAGTGATTGCGATCGCAAAGCTCTATTAGTAGCTGTGGAATCGACTTTTAAAAATGAGATGTCGTAAAATTCGCCAAAAAAATTTCGCGACGAAATCGAGCACATGCCTTCAAAAAAGGGCTCTCCTGGCCAAATGGTTTAACTTTGGCAGGTCCCTCGTGCTTTATCATGAAAGTAGACTTCGTGGGGCAGATTCTGGAAGTGATTGCGATCGCAAAGCTCTATTAGTTGCTTTGGAATCGGCTTTTGAAAAAAATTCTGCGAAAATCGCAAAAATTTTGGGTATCGAAATCTGGCAAAAGTCTGCATAAAAGGGCTCTCCTGGCCAAATGGTTTAACTTTGGCAGGTCCCTGCTGGTCTGTTATGAAACTAGAATATCTTTTGCACATTCTGGAAGTGATTGCGATCGCAAAGCTCTATTAGTAGCTGTGGAATCGACTTTTAAAAATGAGATGTCGTAAAATTCGCCAAAAAAATTTCGCGACGAAATCGAGCACATGCCTTCAAAAAAGGGCTCTCCTGGCCAAATGGTTTAACTTTGGCAGGTCCCTCGTGCTTTATCATGAAAGTAGACTTCGTGGGGCAGATTCTGGAAGTGATTGCGATCGCAAAGCTCTATTAGTTGCTTTGGAATCGGCTTTTGAAAAAAATTCTGCGAAAATCGCAAAAATTTTGGGTATCGAAATCTGGCAAAAGTCTGCATAAAAGGGCTCTCCTGGCCAAATGGTTTAACTTTGGCAGGTCCCTGCTGGTCTGTTATGAAACTAGAATATCTTTTGCACATTCTGGAAGTGATTGCGATCGCAAAGCTCTATTAGTAGCTGTGGAATCGACTTTTAAAAATGAGATGTCGTAAAATTCGCCAAAAAAATTTCGCGACGAAATCGAGCACATGCCTTCAAAAAAGGGCTCTCCTGGCCAAATGGTTTAACTTTGGCAGGTCCCTCGTGCTTTATCATGAAAGTAGACTTCGTGGGGCAGATTCTGGAAGTGATTGCGATCGCAAAGCTCTATTAGTTGCTTTGGAATCGGCTTTTGAAAAAAATTCTGCGAAAATCGCAAAAATTTTGGGTATCGAAATCTGGCAAAAGTCTGCATAAAAGGGCTCTCCTGGCCAAATGGTTTAACTTTGGCAGGTCCCTGCTGGTCTGTTATGAAACTAGAATATCTTTTGCACATTCTGGAAGTGATTGCGATCGCAAAGCTCTATTAGTAGCTGTGGAATCGACTTTTAAAAATGAGATGTCGTAAAATTCGCCAAAAAAATTTCGCGACGAAATCGAGCACATGCCTTCAAAAAAGGGCTCTCCTGGCCAAATGGTTTAACTTTGGCAGGTCCCTCGTGCTTTATCATGAAAGTAGACTTCGTGGGGCAGATTCTGGAAGTGATTGCGATCGCAAAGCTCTATTAGTTGCTTTGGAATCGGCTTTTGAAAAAAATTCTGCGAAAATCGCAAAAATTTTGGGTATCGAAATCTGGCAAAAGTCTGCATAAAAGGGCTCTCCTGGCCAAATGGTTTAACTTTGGCAGGTCCCTGCTGGTCTGTTATGAAACTAGAATATCTTTTGCACATTCTGGAAGTGATTGCGATCGCAAAGCTCTATTAGTAGCTGTGGAATCGACTTTTAAAAATGAGATGTCGTAAAATTCGCCAAAAAAATTTCGCGACGAAATCGAGCACATGCCTTCAAAAAAGGGCTCTCCTGGCCAAATGGTTTAACTTTGGCAGGTCCCTCGTGCTTTATCATGAAAGTAGACTTCGTGGGGCAGATTCTGGAAGTGATTGCGATCGCAAAGCTCTATTAGTTGCTTTGGAATCGGCTTTTGAAAAAAATTCTGCGAAAATCGCAAAAATTTTGGGTATCGAAATCTGGCAAAAGTCTGCATAAAAGGGCTCTCCTGGCCAAATGGTTTAACTTTGGCAGGTCCCTGCTGGTCTGTTATGAAACTAGAATATCTTTTGCACATTCTGGAAGTGATTGCGATCGCAAAGCTCTATTAGTAGCTGTGGAATCGACTTTTAAAAATGAGATGTCGTAAAATTCGCCAAAAAAATTTCGCGACGAAATCGAGCACATGCCTTCAAAAAAGGGCTCTCCTGGCCAAATGGTTTAACTTTGGCAGGTCCCTCGTGCTTTATCATGAAAGTAGACTTCGTGGGGCAGATTCTGGAAGTGATTGCGATCGCAAAGCTCTATTAGTTGCTTTGGAATCGGCTTTTGAAAAAAATTCTGCGAAAATCGCAAAAATTTTGGGTATCGAAATCTGGCAAAAGTCTGCATAAAAGGGCTCTCCTGGCCAAATGGTTTAACTTTGGCAGGTCCCTGCTGGTCTGTTATGAAACTAGAATATCTTTTGCACATTCTGGAAGTGATTGCGATCGCAAAGCTCTATTAGTAGCTGTGGAATCGACTTTTAAAAATGAGATGTCGTAAAATTCGCCAAAAAAATTTCGCGACGAAATCGAGCACATGCCTTCAAAAAAGGGCTCTCCTGGCCAAATGGTTTAACTTTGGCAGGTCCCTCGTGCTTTATCATGAAAGTAGACTTCGTGGGGCAGATTCTGGAAGTGATTGCGATCGCAAAGCTCTATTAGTTGCTTTGGAATCGGCTTTTGAAAAAAATTCTGCGAAAATCGCAAAAATTTTGGGTATCGAAATCTGGCAAAAGTCTGCATAAAAGGGCTCTCCTGGCCAAATGGTTTAACTTTGGCAGGTCCCTGCTGGTCTGTTATGAAACTAGAATATCTTTTGCACATTCTGGAAGTGATTGCGATCGCAAAGCTCTATTAGTAGCTGTGGAATCGACTTTTAAAAATGAGATGTCGTAAAATTCGCCAAAAAAATTTCGCGACGAAATCGAGCACATGCCTTCAAAAAAGGGCTCTCCTGGCCAAATGGTTTAACTTTGGCAGGTCCCTCGTGCTTTATCATGAAAGTAGACTTCGTGGGGCAGATTCTGGAAGTGATTGCGATCGCAAAGCTCTATTAGTTGCTTTGGAATCGGCTTTTGAAAAAAATTCTGCGAAAATCGCAAAAATTTTGGGTATCGAAATCTGGCAAAAGTCTGCATAAAAGGGCTCTCCTGGCCAAATGGTTTAACTTTGGCAGGTCCCTGCTGGTCTGTTATGAAACTAGAATATCTTTTGCACATTCTGGAAGTGATTGCGATCGCAAAGCTCTATTAGTAGCTGTGGAATCGACTTTTAAAAATGAGATGTCGTAAAATTCGCCAAAAAAATTTCGCGACGAAATCGAGCACATGCCTTCAAAAAAGGGCTCTCCTGGCCAAATGGTTTAACTTTGGCAGGTCCCTCGTGCTTTATCATGAAAGTAGACTTCGTGGGGCAGATTCTGGAAGTGATTGCGATCGCAAAGCTCTATTAGTTGCTTTGGAATCGGCTTTTGAAAAAAATTCTGCGAAAATCGCAAAAATTTTGGGTATCGAAATCTGGCAAAAGTCTGCATAAAAGGGCTCTCCTGGCCAAATGGTTTAACTTTGGCAGGTCCCTGCTGGTCTGTTATGAAACTAGAATATCTTTTGCACATTCTGGAAGTGATTGCGATCGCAAAGCTCTATTAGTAGCTGTGGAATCGACTTTTAAAAATGAGATGTCGTAAAATTCGCCAAAAAAATTTCGCGACGAAATCGAGCACATGCCTTCAAAAAAGGGCTCTCCTGGCCAAATGGTTTAACTTTGGCAGGTCCCTCGTGCTTTATCATGAAAGTAGACTTCGTGGGGCAGATTCTGGAAGTGATTGCGATCGCAAAGCTCTATTAGTTGCTTTGGAATCGGCTTTTGAAAAAAATTCTGCGAAAATCGCAAAAATTTTGGGTATCGAAATCTGGCAAAAGTCTGCATAAAAGGGCTCTCCTGGCCAAATGGTTTAACTTTGGCAGGTCCCTGCTGGTCTGTTATGAAACTAGAATATCTTTTGCACATTCTGGAAGTGATTGCGATCGCAAAGCTCTATTAGTAGCTGTGGAATCGACTTTTAAAAATGAGATGTCGTAAAATTCGCCAAAAAAATTTCGCGACGAAATCGAGCACATGCCTTCAAAAAAGGGCTCTCCTGGCCAAATGGTTTAACTTTGGCAGGTCCCTCGTGCTTTATCATGAAAGTAGACTTCGTGGGGCAGATTCTGGAAGTGATTGCGATCGCAAAGCTCTATTAGTTGCTTTGGAATCGGCTTTTGAAAAAAATTCTGCGAAAATCGCAAAAATTTTGGGTATCGAAATCTGGCAAAAGTCTGCATAAAAGGGCTCTCCTGGCCAAATGGTTTAACTTTGGCAGGTCCCTGCTGGTCTGTTATGAAACTAGAATATCTTTTGCACATTCTGGAAGTGATTGCGATCGCAAAGCTCTATTAGTAGCTGTGGAATCGACTTTTAAAAATGAGATGTCGTAAAATTCGCCAAAAAAATTTCGCGACGAAATCGAGCACATGCCTTCAAAAAAGGGCTCTCCTGGCCAAATGGTTTAACTTTGGCAGGTCCCTCGTGCTTTATCATGAAAGTAGACTTCGTGGGGCAGATTCTGGAAGTGATTGCGATCGCAAAGCTCTATTAGTTGCTTTGGAATCGGCTTTTGAAAAAAATTCTGCGAAAATCGCAAAAATTTTGGGTATCGAAATCTGGCAAAAGTCTGCATAAAAGGGCTCTCCTGGCCAAATGGTTTAACTTTGGCAGGTCCCTGCTGGTCTGTTATGAAACTAGAATATCTTTTGCACATTCTGGAAGTGATTGCGATCGCAAAGCTCTATTAGTAGCTGTGGAATCGACTTTTAAAAATGAGATGTCGTAAAATTCGCCAAAAAAATTTCGCGACGAAATCGAGCACATGCCTTCAAAAAAGGGCTCTCCTGGCCAAATGGTTTAACTTTGGCAGGTCCCTCGTGCTTTATCATGAAAGTAGACTTCGTGGGGCAGATTCTGGAAGTGATTGCGATCGCAAAGCTCTATTAGTTGCTTTGGAATCGGCTTTTGAAAAAAATTCTGCGAAAATCGCAAAAATTTTGGGTATCGAAATCTGGCAAAAGTCTGCATAAAAGGGCTCTCCTGGCCAAATGGTTTAACTTTGGCAGGTCCCTGCTGGTCTGTTATGAAACTAGAATATCTTTTGCACATTCGGAAGTGATTGCGATCGCAAAGCTCTATTAGTAGCTGTGGAATCGACTTTTAAAAATGAGATGTCGTAAAATTCGCCAAAAAAATTTCGCGACGAAATCGAGCACATGCCTTCAAAAAAGGGCTCTCCTGGCCAAATGGTTTAACTTTGGCAGGTCCCTCGTGCTTTATCATGAAAGTAGACTTCGTGGGGCAGATTCTGGAAGTGATTGCGATCGCAAAGCTCTATTAGTTGCTTTGGAATCGGCTTTTGAAAAAAATTCTGCGAAAATCGCAAAAATTTTGGGTATCGAAATCTGGCAAAAGTCTGCATAAAAGGGCTCTCCTGGCCAAATGGTTTAACTTTGGCAGGTCCCTGCTGGTCTGTTATGAAACTAGAATATCTTTTGCACATTCTGGAAGTGATTGCGATCGCAAAGCTCTATTAGTAGCTGTGGAATCGACTTTTAAAAATGAGATGTCGTAAAATTCGCCAAAAAAATTTCGCGACGAAATCGAGCACATGCCTTCAAAAAAGGGCTCTCCTGGCCAAATGGTTTAACTTTGGCAGGTCCCTCGTGCTTTATCATGAAAGTAGACTTCGTGGGGCAGATTCTGGAAGTGATTGCGATCGCAAAGCTCTATTAGTTGCTTTGGAATCGGCTTTTGAAAAAAATTCTGCGAAAATCGCAAAAATTTTGGGTATCGAAATCTGGCAAAAGTCTGCATAAAAGGGCTCTCCTGGCCAAATGGTTTAACTTTGGCAGGTCCCTGCTGGTCTGTTATGAAACTAGAATATCTTTTGCACATTCTGGAAGTGATTGCGATCGCAAAGCTCTATTAGTAGCTGTGGAATCGACTTTTAAAAATGAGATGTCGTAAAATTCGCCAAAAAAATTTCGCGACGAAATCGAGCACATGCCTTCAAAAAAGGGCTCTCCTGGCCAAATGGTTTAACTTTGGCAGGTCCCTCGTGCTTTATCATGAAAGTAGACTTCGTGGGGCAGATTCTGGAAGTGATTGCGATCGCAAAGCTCTATTAGTTGCTTTGGAATCGGCTTTTGAAAAAAATTCTGCGAAAATCGCAAAAATTTTGGGTATCGAAATCTGGCAAAAGTCTGCATAAAAGGGCTCTCCTGGCCAAATGGTTTAACTTTGGCAGGTCCCTGCTGGTCTGTTATGAAACTAGAATATCTTTTGCACATTCTGGAAGTGATTGCGATCGCAAAGCTCTATTAGTAGCTGTGGAATCGACTTTTAAAAATGAGATGTCGTAAAATTCGCCAAAAAAATTTCGCGACGAAATCGAGCACATGCCTTCAAAAAAGGGCTCTCCTGGCCAAATGGTTTAACTTTGGCAGGTCCCTCGTGCTTTATCATGAAAGTAGACTTCGTGGGGCAGATTCTGGAAGTGATTGCGATCGCAAAGCTCTATTAGTTGCTTTGGAATCGGCTTTTGAAAAAAATTCTGCGAAAATCGCAAAAATTTTGGGTATCGAAATCTGGCAAAAGTCTGCATAAAAGGGCTCTCCTGGCCAAATGGTTTAACTTTGGCAGGTCCCTGCTGGTCTGTTATGAAACTAGAATATCTTTTGCACATTCTGGAAGTGATTGCGATCGCAAAGCTCTATTAGTAGCTGTGGAATCGACTTTTAAAAATGAGATGTCGTAAAATTCGCCAAAAAAATTTCGCGACGAAATCGAGCACATGCCTTCAAAAAAGGGCTCTCCTGGCCAAATGGTTTAACTTTGGCAGGTCCCTCGTGCTTTATCATGAAAGTAGACTTCGTGGGGCAGATTCTGGAAGTGATTGCGATCGCAAAGCTCTATTAGTTGCTTTGGAATCGGCTTTTGAAAAAAATTCTGCGAAAATCGCAAAAATTTTGGGTATCGAAATCTGGCAAAAGTCTGCATAAAAGGGCTCTCCTGGCCAAATGGTTTAACTTTGGCAGGTCCCTGCTGGTCTGTTATGAAACTAGAATATCTTTTGCACATTCTGGAAGTGATTGCGATCGCAAAGCTCTATTAGTAGCTGTGGAATCGACTTTTAAAAATGAGATGTCGTAAAATTCGCCAAAAAAATTTCGCGACGAAATCGAGCACATGCCTTCAAAAAAGGGCTCTCCTGGCCAAATGGTTTAACTTTGGCAGGTCCCTCGTGCTTTATCATGAAAGTAGACTTCGTGGGGCAGATTCTGGAAGTGATTGCGATCGCAAAGCTCTATTAGTTGCTTTGGAATCGGCTTTTGAAAAAAATTCTGCGAAAATCGCAAAAATTTTGGGTATCGAAATCTGGCAAAAGTCTGCATAAAAGGGCTCTCCTGGCCAAATGGTTTAACTTTGGCAGGTCCCTGCTGGTCTGTTATGAAACTAGAATATCTTTTGCACATTCTGGAAGTGATTGCGATCGCAAAGCTCTATTAGTAGCTGTGGAATCGACTTTTAAAAATGAGATGTCGTAAAATTCGCCAAAAAAATTTCGCGACGAAATCGAGCACATGCCTTCAAAAAAGGGCTCTCCTGGCCAAATGGTTTAACTTTGGCAGGTCCCTCGTGCTTTATCATGAAAGTAGACTTCGTGGGGCAGATTCTGGAAGTGATTGCGATCGCAAAGCTCTATTAGTTGCTTTGGAATCGGCTTTTGAAAAAAATTCTGCGAAAATCGCAAAAATTTTGGGTATCGAAATCTGGCAAAAGTCTGCATAAAAGGGCTCTCCTGGCCAAATGGTTTAACTTTGGCAGGTCCCTGCTGGTCTGTTATGAAACTAGAATATCTTTTGCACATTCTGGAAGTGATTGCGATCGCAAAGCTCTATTAGTAGCTGTGGAATCGACTTTTAAAAATGAGATGTCGTAAAATTCGCCAAAAAAATTTCGCGACGAAATCGAGCACATGCCTTCAAAAAAGGGCTCTCCTGGCCAAATGGTTTAACTTTGGCAGGTCCCTCGTGCTTTATCATGAAAGTAGACTTCGTGGGGCAGATTCTGGAAGTGATTGCGATCGCAAAGCTCTATTAGTTGCTTTGGAATCGGCTTTTGAAAAAAATTCTGCGAAAATCGCAAAAATTTTGGGTATCGAAATCTGGCAAAAGTCTGCATAAAAGGGCTCTCCTGGCCAAATGGTTTAACTTTGGCAGGTCCCTGCTGGTCTGTTATGAAACTAGAATATCTTTTGCACATTCTGGAAGTGATTGCGATCGCAAAGCTCTATTAGTAGCTGTGGAATCGACTTTTAAAAATGAGATGTCGTAAAATTCGCCAAAAAAATTTCGCGACGAAATCGAGCACATGCCTTCAAAAAAGGGCTCTCCTGGCCAAATGGTTTAACTTTGGCAGGTCCCTCGTGCTTTATCATGAAAGTAGACTTCGTGGGGCAGATTCTGGAAGTGATTGCGATCGCAAAGCTCTATTAGTTGCTTTGGAATCGGCTTTTGAAAAAAATTCTGCGAAAATCGCAAAAATTTTGGGTATCGAAATCTGGCAAAAGTCTGCATAAAAGGGCTCTCCTGGCCAAATGGTTTAACTTTGGCAGGTCCCTGCTGGTCTGTTATGAAACTAGAATATCTTTTGCACATTCTGGAAGTGATTGCGATCGCAAAGCTCTATTAGTAGCTGTGGAATCGACTTTTAAAAATGAGATGTCGTAAAATTCGCCAAAAAAATTTCGCGACGAAATCGAGCACATGCCTTCAAAAAAGGGCTCTCCTGGCCAAATGGTTTAACTTTGGCAGGTCCCTCGTGCTTTATCATGAAAGTAGACTTCGTGGGGCAGATTCTGGAAGTGATTGCGATCGCAAAGCTCTATTAGTTGCTTTGGAATCGGCTTTTGAAAAAAATTCTGCGAAAATCGCAAAAATTTTGGGTATCGAAATCTGGCAAAAGTCTGCATAAAAGGGCTCTCCTGGCCAAATGGTTTAACTTTGGCAGGTCCCTGCTGGTCTGTTATGAAACTAGAATATCTTTTGCACATTCTGGAAGTGATTGCGATCGCAAAGCTCTATTAGTAGCTGTGGAATCGACTTTTAAAAATGAGATGTCGTAAAATTCGCCAAAAAAATTTCGCGACGAAATCGAGCACATGCCTTCAAAAAAGGGCTCTCCTGGCCAAATGGTTTAACTTTGGCAGGTCCCTCGTGCTTTATCATGAAAGTAGACTTCGTGGGGCAGATTCTGGAAGTGATTGCGATCGCAAAGCTCTATTAGTTGCTTTGGAATCGGCTTTTGAAAAAAATTCTGCGAAAATCGCAAAAATTTTGGGTATCGAAATCTGGCAAAAGTCTGCATAAAAGGGCTCTCCTGGCCAAATGGTTTAACTTTGGCAGGTCCCTGCTGGTCTGTTATGAAACTAGAATATCTTTTGCACATTCTGGAAGTGATTGCGATCGCAAAGCTCTATTAGTAGCTGTGGAATCGACTTTTAAAAATGAGATGTCGTAAAATTCGCCAAAAAAATTTCGCGACGAAATCGAGCACATGCCTTCAAAAAAGGGCTCTCCTGGCCAAATGGTTTAACTTTGGCAGGTCCCTCGTGCTTTATCATGAAAGTAGACTTCGTGGGGCAGATTCTGGAAGTGATTGCGATCGCAAAGCTCTATTAGTTGCTTTGGAATCGGCTTTTGAAAAAAATTCTGCGAAAATCGCAAAAATTTTGGGTATCGAAATCTGGCAAAAGTCTGCATAAAAGGGCTCTCCTGGCCAAATGGTTTAACTTTGGCAGGTCCCTGCTGGTCTGTTATGAAACTAGAATATCTTTTGCACATTCTGGAAGTGATTGCGATCGCAAAGCTCTATTAGTAGCTGTGGAATCGACTTTTAAAAATGAGATGTCGTAAAATTCGCCAAAAAAATTTCGCGACGAAATCGAGCACATGCCTTCAAAAAAGGGCTCTCCTGGCCAAATGGTTTAACTTTGGCAGGTCCCTCGTGCTTTATCATGAAAGTAGACTTCGTGGGGCAGATTCTGGAAGTGATTGCGATCGCAAAGCTCTATTAGTTGCTTTGGAATCGGCTTTTGAAAAAAATTCTGCGAAAATCGCAAAAATTTTGGGTATCGAAATCTGGCAAAAGTCTGCATAAAAGGGCTCTCCTGGCCAAATGGTTTAACTTTGGCAGGTCCCTGCTGGTCTGTTATGAAACTAGAATATCTTTTGCACATTCTGGAAGTGATTGCGATCGCAAAGCTCTATTAGTAGCTGTGGAATCGACTTTTAAAAATGAGATGTCGTAAAATTCGCCAAAAAAATTTCGCGACGAAATCGAGCACATGCCTTCAAAAAAGGGCTCTCCTGGCCAAATGGTTTAACTTTGGCAGGTCCCTCGTGCTTTATCATGAAAGTAGACTTCGTGGGGCAGATTCTGGAAGTGATTGCGATCGCAAAGCTCTATTAGTTGCTTTGGAATCGGCTTTTGAAAAAAATTCTGCGAAAATCGCAAAAATTTTGGGTATCGAAATCTGGCAAAAGTCTGCATAAAAGGGCTCTCCTGGCCAAATGGTTTAACTTTGGCAGGTCCCTGCTGGTCTGTTATGAAACTAGAATATCTTTTGCACATTCTGGAAGTGATTGCGATCGCAAAGCTCTATTAGTAGCTGTGGAATCGACTTTTAAAAATGAGATGTCGTAAAATTCGCCAAAAAAATTTCGCGACGAAATCGAGCACATGCCTTCAAAAAAGGGCTCTCCTGGCCAAATGGTTTAACTTTGGCAGGTCCCTCGTGCTTTATCATGAAAGTAGACTTCGTGGGGCAGATTCTGGAAGTGATTGCGATCGCAAAGCTCTATTAGTTGCTTTGGAATCGGCTTTTGAAAAAAATTCTGCGAAAATCGCAAAAATTTTGGGTATCGAAATCTGGCAAAAGTCTGCATAAAAGGGCTCTCCTGGCCAAATGGTTTAACTTTGGCAGGTCCCTGCTGGTCTGTTATGAAACTAGAATATCTTTTGCACATTCTGGAAGTGATTGCGATCGCAAAGCTCTATTAGTAGCTGTGGAATCGACTTTTAAAAATGAGATGTCGTAAAATTCGCCAAAAAAATTTCGCGACGAAATCGAGCACATGCCTTCAAAAAAGGGCTCTCCTGGCCAAATGGTTTAACTTTGGCAGGTCCCTCGTGCTTTATCATGAAAGTAGACTTCGTGGGGCAGATTCTGGAAGTGATTGCGATCGCAAAGCTCTATTAGTTGCTTTGGAATCGGCTTTTGAAAAAAATTCTGCGAAAATCGCAAAAATTTTGGGTATCGAAATCTGGCAAAAGTCTGCATAAAAGGGCTCTCCTGGCCAAATGGTTTAACTTTGGCAGGTCCCTGCTGGTCTGTTATGAAACTAGAATATCTTTTGCACATTCTGGAAGTGATTGCGATCGCAAAGCTCTATTAGTAGCTGTGGAATCGACTTTTAAAAATGAGATGTCGTAAAATTCGCCAAAAAAATTTCGCGACGAAATCGAGCACATGCCTTCAAAAAAGGGCTCTCCTGGCCAAATGGTTTAACTTTGGCAGGTCCCTCGTGCTTTATCATGAAAGTAGACTTCGTGGGGCAGATTCTGGAAGTGATTGCGATCGCAAAGCTCTATTAGTTGCTTTGGAATCGGCTTTTGAAAAAAATTCTGCGAAAATCGCAAAAATTTTGGGTATCGAAATCTGGCAAAAGTCTGCATAAAAGGGCTCTCCTGGCCAAATGGTTTAACTTTGGCAGGTCCCTGCTGGTCTGTTATGAAACTAGAATATCTTTTGCACATTCTGGAAGTGATTGCGATCGCAAAGCTCTATTAGTAGCTGTGGAATCGACTTTTAAAAATGAGATGTCGTAAAATTCGCCAAAAAAATTTCGCGACGAAATCGAGCACATGCCTTCAAAAAAGGGCTCTCCTGGCCAAATGGTTTAACTTTGGCAGGTCCCTCGTGCTTTATCATGAAAGTAGACTTCGTGGGGCAGATTCTGGAAGTGATTGCGATCGCAAAGCTCTATTAGTTGCTTTGGAATCGGCTTTTGAAAAAAATTCTGCGAAAATCGCAAAAATTTTGGGTATCGAAATCTGGCAAAAGTCTGCATAAAAGGGCTCTCCTGGCCAAATGGTTTAACTTTGGCAGGTCCCTGCTGGTCTGTTATGAAACTAGAATATCTTTTGCACATTCTGGAAGTGATTGCGATCGCAAAGCTCTATTAGTAGCTGTGGAATCGACTTTTAAAAATGAGATGTCGTAAAATTCGCCAAAAAAATTTCGCGACGAAATCGAGCACATGCCTTCAAAAAAGGGCTCTCCTGGCCAAATGGTTTAACTTTGGCAGGTCCCTCGTGCTTTATCATGAAAGTAGACTTCGTGGGGCAGATTCTGGAAGTGATTGCGATCGCAAAGCTCTATTAGTTGCTTTGGAATCGGCTTTTGAAAAAAATTCTGCGAAAATCGCAAAAATTTTGGGTATCGAAATCTGGCAAAAGTCTGCATAAAAGGGCTCTCCTGGCCAAATGGTTTAACTTTGGCAGGTCCCTGCTGGTCTGTTATGAAACTAGAATATCTTTTGCACATTCTGGAAGTGATTGCGATCGCAAAGCTCTATTAGTAGCTGTGGAATCGACTTTTAAAAATGAGATGTCGTAAAATTCGCCAAAAAAATTTCGCGACGAAATCGAGCACATGCCTTCAAAAAAGGGCTCTCCTGGCCAAATGGTTTAACTTTGGCAGGTCCCTCGTGCTTTATCATGAAAGTAGACTTCGTGGGGCAGATTCTGGAAGTGATTGCGATCGCAAAGCTCTATTAGTTGCTTTGGAATCGGCTTTTGAAAAAAATTCTGCGAAAATCGCAAAAATTTTGGGTATCGAAATCTGGCAAAAGTCTGCATAAAAGGGCTCTCCTGGCCAAATGGTTTAACTTTGGCAGGTCCCTGCTGGTCTGTTATGAAACTAGAATATCTTTTGCACATTCTGGAAGTGATTGCGATCGCAAAGCTCTATTAGTAGCTGTGGAATCGACTTTTAAAAATGAGATGTCGTAAAATTCGCCAAAAAAATTTCGCGACGAAATCGAGCACATGCCTTCAAAAAAGGGCTCTCCTGGCCAAATGGTTTAACTTTGGCAGGTCCCTCGTGCTTTATCATGAAAGTAGACTTCGTGGGGCAGATTCTGGAAGTGATTGCGATCGCAAAGCTCTATTAGTTGCTTTGGAATCGGCTTTTGAAAAAAATTCTGCGAAAATCGCAAAAATTTTGGGTATCGAAATCTGGCAAAAGTCTGCATAAAAGGGCTCTCCTGGCCAAATGGTTTAACTTTGGCAGGTCCCTGCTGGTCTGTTATGAAACTAGAATATCTTTTGCACATTCTGGAAGTGATTGCGATCGCAAAGCTCTATTAGTAGCTGTGGAATCGACTTTTAAAAATGAGATGTCGTAAAATTCGCCAAAAAAATTTCGCGACGAAATCGAGCACATGCCTTCAAAAAAGGGCTCTCCTGGCCAAATGGTTTAACTTTGGCAGGTCCCTCGTGCTTTATCATGAAAGTAGACTTCGTGGGGCAGATTCTGGAAGTGATTGCGATCGCAAAGCTCTATTAGTTGCTTTGGAATCGGCTTTTGAAAAAAATTCTGCGAAAATCGCAAAAATTTTGGGTATCGAAATCTGGCAAAAGTCTGCATAAAAGGGCTCTCCTGGCCAAATGGTTTAACTTTGGCAGGTCCCTGCTGGTCTGTTATGAAACTAGAATATCTTTTGCACATTCTGGAAGTGATTGCGATCGCAAAGCTCTATTAGTAGCTGTGGAATCGACTTTTAAAAATGAGATGTCGTAAAATTCGCCAAAAAAATTTCGCGACGAAATCGAGCACATGCCTTCAAAAAAGGGCTCTCCTGGCCAAATGGTTTAACTTTGGCAGGTCCCTCGTGCTTTATCATGAAAGTAGACTTCGTGGGGCAGATTCTGGAAGTGATTGCGATCGCAAAGCTCTATTAGTTGCTTTGGAATCGGCTTTTGAAAAAAATTCTGCGAAAATCGCAAAAATTTTGGGTATCGAAATCTGGCAAAAGTCTGCATAAAAGGGCTCTCCTGGCCAAATGGTTTAACTTTGGCAGGTCCCTGCTGGTCTGTTATGAAACTAGAATATCTTTTGCACATTCTGGAAGTGATTGCGATCGCAAAGCTCTATTAGTAGCTGTGGAATCGACTTTTAAAAATGAGATGTCGTAAAATTCGCCAAAAAAATTTCGCGACGAAATCGAGCACATGCCTTCAAAAAAGGGCTCTCCTGGCCAAATGGTTTAACTTTGGCAGGTCCCTCGTGCTTTATCATGAAAGTAGACTTCGTGGGGCAGATTCTGGAAGTGATTGCGATCGCAAAGCTCTATTAGTTGCTTTGGAATCGGCTTTTGAAAAAAATTCTGCGAAAATCGCAAAAATTTTGGGTATCGAAATCTGGCAAAAGTCTGCATAAAAGGGCTCTCCTGGCCAAATGGTTTAACTTTGGCAGGTCCCTGCTGGTCTGTTATGAAACTAGAATATCTTTTGCACATTCTGGAAGTGATTGCGATCGCAAAGCTCTATTAGTAGCTGTGGAATCGACTTTTAAAAATGAGATGTCGTAAAATTCGCCAAAAAAATTTCGCGACGAAATCGAGCACATGCCTTCAAAAAAGGGCTCTCCTGGCCAAATGGTTTAACTTTGGCAGGTCCCTCGTGCTTTATCATGAAAGTAGACTTCGTGGGGCAGATTCTGGAAGTGATTGCGATCGCAAAGCTCTATTAGTTGCTTTGGAATCGGCTTTTGAAAAAAATTCTGCGAAAATCGCAAAAATTTTGGGTATCGAAATCTGGCAAAAGTCTGCATAAAAGGGCTCTCCTGGCCAAATGGTTTAACTTTGGCAGGTCCCTGCTGGTCTGTTATGAAACTAGAATATCTTTTGCACATTCTGGAAGTGATTGCGATCGCAAAGCTCTATTAGTAGCTGTGGAATCGACTTTTAAAAATGAGATGTCGTAAAATTCGCCAAAAAAATTTCGCGACGAAATCGAGCACATGCCTTCAAAAAAGGGCTCTCCTGGCCAAATGGTTTAACTTTGGCAGGTCCCTCGTGCTTTATCATGAAAGTAGACTTCGTGGGGCAGATTCTGGAAGTGATTGCGATCGCAAAGCTCTATTAGTTGCTTTGGAATCGGCTTTTGAAAAAAATTCTGCGAAAATCGCAAAAATTTTGGGTATCGAAATCTGGCAAAAGTCTGCATAAAAGGGCTCTCCTGGCCAAATGGTTTAACTTTGGCAGGTCCCTGCTGGTCTGTTATGAAACTAGAATATCTTTTGCACATTCTGGAAGTGATTGCGATCGCAAAGCTCTATTAGTAGCTGTGGAATCGACTTTTAAAAATGAGATGTCGTAAAATTCGCCAAAAAAATTTCGCGACGAAATCGAGCACATGCCTTCAAAAAAGGGCTCTCCTGGCCAAATGGTTTAACTTTGGCAGGTCCCTCGTGCTTTATCATGAAAGTAGACTTCGTGGGGCAGATTCTGGAAGTGATTGCGATCGCAAAGCTCTATTAGTTGCTTTGGAATCGGCTTTTGAAAAAAATTCTGCGAAAATCGCAAAAATTTTGGGTATCGAAATCTGGCAAAAGTCTGCATAAAAGGGCTCTCCTGGCCAAATGGTTTAACTTTGGCAGGTCCCTGCTGGTCTGTTATGAAACTAGAATATCTTTTGCACATTCTGGAAGTGATTGCGATCGCAAAGCTCTATTAGTAGCTGTGGAATCGACTTTTAAAAATGAGATGTCGTAAAATTCGCCAAAAAAATTTCGCGACGAAATCGAGCACATGCCTTCAAAAAAGGGCTCTCCTGGCCAAATGGTTTAACTTTGGCAGGTCCCTCGTGCTTTATCATGAAAGTAGACTTCGTGGGGCAGATTCTGGAAGTGATTGCGATCGCAAAGCTCTATTAGTTGCTTTGGAATCGGCTTTTGAAAAAAATTCTGCGAAAATCGCAAAAATTTTGGGTATCGAAATCTGGCAAAAGTCTGCATAAAAGGGCTCTCCTGGCCAAATGGTTTAACTTTGGCAGGTCCCTGCTGGTCTGTTATGAAACTAGAATATCTTTTGCACATTCTGGAAGTGATTGCGATCGCAAAGCTCTATTAGTAGCTGTGGAATCGACTTTTAAAAATGAGATGTCGTAAAATTCGCCAAAAAAATTTCGCGACGAAATCGAGCACATGCCTTCAAAAAAGGGCTCTCCTGGCCAAATGGTTTAACTTTGGCAGGTCCCTCGTGCTTTATCATGAAAGTAGACTTCGTGGGGCAGATTCTGGAAGTGATTGCGATCGCAAAGCTCTATTAGTTGCTTTGGAATCGGCTTTTGAAAAAAATTCTGCGAAAATCGCAAAAATTTTGGGTATCGAAATCTGGCAAAAGTCTGCATAAAAGGGCTCTCCTGGCCAAATGGTTTAACTTTGGCAGGTCCCTGCTGGTCTGTTATGAAACTAGAATATCTTTTGCACATTCTGGAAGTGATTGCGATCGCAAAGCTCTATTAGTAGCTGTGGAATCGACTTTTAAAAATGAGATGTCGTAAAATTCGCCAAAAAAATTTCGCGACGAAATCGAGCACATGCCTTCAAAAAAGGGCTCTCCTGGCCAAATGGTTTAACTTTGGCAGGTCCCTCGTGCTTTATCATGAAAGTAGACTTCGTGGGGCAGATTCTGGAAGTGATTGCGATCGCAAAGCTCTATTAGTTGCTTTGGAATCGGCTTTTGAAAAAAATTCTGCGAAAATCGCAAAAATTTTGGGTATCGAAATCTGGCAAAAGTCTGCATAAAAGGGCTCTCCTGGCCAAATGGTTTAACTTTGGCAGGTCCCTGCTGGTCTGTTATGAAACTAGAATATCTTTTGCACATTCTGGAAGTGATTGCGATCGCAAAGCTCTATTAGTAGCTGTGGAATCGACTTTTAAAAATGAGATGTCGTAAAATTCGCCAAAAAAATTTCGCGACGAAATCGAGCACATGCCTTCAAAAAAGGGCTCTCCTGGCCAAATGGTTTAACTTTGGCAGGTCCCTCGTGCTTTATCATGAAAGTAGACTTCGTGGGGCAGATTCTGGAAGTGATTGCGATCGCAAAGCTCTATTAGTTGCTTTGGAATCGGCTTTTGAAAAAAATTCTGCGAAAATCGCAAAAATTTTGGGTATCGAAATCTGGCAAAAGTCTGCATAAAAGGGCTCTCCTGGCCAAATGGTTTAACTTTGGCAGGTCCCTGCTGGTCTGTTATGAAACTAGAATATCTTTTGCACATTCTGGAAGTGATTGCGATCGCAAAGCTCTATTAGTAGCTGTGGAATCGACTTTTAAAAATGAGATGTCGTAAAATTCGCCAAAAAAATTTCGCGACGAAATCGAGCACATGCCTTCAAAAAAGGGCTCTCCTGGCCAAATGGTTTAACTTTGGCAGGTCCCTCGTGCTTTATCATGAAAGTAGACTTCGTGGGGCAGATTCTGGAAGTGATTGCGATCGCAAAGCTCTATTAGTTGCTTTGGAATCGGCTTTTGAAAAAAATTCTGCGAAAATCGCAAAAATTTTGGGTATCGAAATCTGGCAAAAGTCTGCATAAAAGGGCTCTCCTGGCCAAATGGTTTAACTTTGGCAGGTCCCTGCTGGTCTGTTATGAAACTAGAATATCTTTTGCACATTCTGGAAGTGATTGCGATCGCAAAGCTCTATTAGTAGCTGTGGAATCGACTTTTAAAAATGAGATGTCGTAAAATTCGCCAAAAAAATTTCGCGACGAAATCGAGCACATGCCTTCAAAAAAGGGCTCTCCTGGCCAAATGGTTTAACTTTGGCAGGTCCCTCGTGCTTTATCATGAAAGTAGACTTCGTGGGGCAGATTCTGGAAGTGATTGCGATCGCAAAGCTCTATTAGTTGCTTTGGAATCGGCTTTTGAAAAAAATTCTGCGAAAATCGCAAAAATTTTGGGTATCGAAATCTGGCAAAAGTCTGCATAAAAGGGCTCTCCTGGCCAAATGGTTTAACTTTGGCAGGTCCCTGCTGGTCTGTTATGAAACTAGAATATCTTTTGCACATTCTGGAAGTGATTGCGATCGCAAAGCTCTATTAGTAGCTGTGGAATCGACTTTTAAAAATGAGATGTCGTAAAATTCGCCAAAAAAATTTCGCGACGAAATCGAGCACATGCCTTCAAAAAAGGGCTCTCCTGGCCAAATGGTTTAACTTTGGCAGGTCCCTCGTGCTTTATCATGAAAGTAGACTTCGTGGGGCAGATTCTGGAAGTGATTGCGATCGCAAAGCTCTATTAGTTGCTTTGGAATCGGCTTTTGAAAAAAATTCTGCGAAAATCGCAAAAATTTTGGGTATCGAAATCTGGCAAAAGTCTGCATAAAAGGGCTCTCCTGGCCAAATGGTTTAACTTTGGCAGGTCCCTGCTGGTCTGTTATGAAACTAGAATATCTTTTGCACATTCTGGAAGTGATTGCGATCGCAAAGCTCTATTAGTAGCTGTGGAATCGACTTTTAAAAATGAGATGTCGTAAAATTCGCCAAAAAAATTTCGCGACGAAATCGAGCACATGCCTTCAAAAAAGGGCTCTCCTGGCCAAATGGTTTAACTTTGGCAGGTCCCTCGTGCTTTATCATGAAAGTAGACTTCGTGGGGCAGATTCTGGAAGTGATTGCGATCGCAAAGCTCTATTAGTTGCTTTGGAATCGGCTTTTGAAAAAAATTCTGCGAAAATCGCAAAAATTTTGGGTATCGAAATCTGGCAAAAGTCTGCATAAAAGGGCTCTCCTGGCCAAATGGTTTAACTTTGGCAGGTCCCTGCTGGTCTGTTATGAAACTAGAATATCTTTTGCACATTCTGGAAGTGATTGCGATCGCAAAGCTCTATTAGTAGCTGTGGAATCGACTTTTAAAAATGAGATGTCGTAAAATTCGCCAAAAAAATTTCGCGACGAAATCGAGCACATGCCTTCAAAAAAGGGCTCTCCTGGCCAAATGGTTTAACTTTGGCAGGTCCCTCGTGCTTTATCATGAAAGTAGACTTCGTGGGGCAGATTCTGGAAGTGATTGCGATCGCAAAGCTCTATTAGTTGCTTTGGAATCGGCTTTTGAAAAAAATTCTGCGAAAATCGCAAAAATTTTGGGTATCGAAATCTGGCAAAAGTCTGCATAAAAGGGCTCTCCTGGCCAAATGGTTTAACTTTGGCAGGTCCCTGCTGGTCTGTTATGAAACTAGAATATCTTTTGCACATTCTGGAAGTGATTGCGATCGCAAAGCTCTATTAGTAGCTGTGGAATCGACTTTTAAAAATGAGATGTCGTAAAATTCGCCAAAAAAATTTCGCGACGAAATCGAGCACATGCCTTCAAAAAAGGGCTCTCCTGGCCAAATGGTTTAACTTTGGCAGGTCCCTCGTGCTTTATCATGAAAGTAGACTTCGTGGGGCAGATTCTGGAAGTGATTGCGATCGCAAAGCTCTATTAGTTGCTTTGGAATCGGCTTTTGAAAAAAATTCTGCGAAAATCGCAAAAATTTTGGGTATCGAAATCTGGCAAAAGTCTGCATAAAAGGGCTCTCCTGGCCAAATGGTTTAACTTTGGCAGGTCCCTGCTGGTCTGTTATGAAACTAGAATATCTTTTGCACATTCTGGAAGTGATTGCGATCGCAAAGCTCTATTAGTAGCTGTGGAATCGACTTTTAAAAATGAGATGTCGTAAAATTCGCCAAAAAAATTTCGCGACGAAATCGAGCACATGCCTTCAAAAAAGGGCTCTCCTGGCCAAATGGTTTAACTTTGGCAGGTCCCTCGTGCTTTATCATGAAAGTAGACTTCGTGGGGCAGATTCTGGAAGTGATTGCGATCGCAAAGCTCTATTAGTTGCTTTGGAATCGGCTTTTGAAAAAAATTCTGCGAAAATCGCAAAAATTTTGGGTATCGAAATCTGGCAAAAGTCTGCATAAAAGGGCTCTCCTGGCCAAATGGTTTAACTTTGGCAGGTCCCTGCTGGTCTGTTATGAAACTAGAATATCTTTTGCACATTCTGGAAGTGATTGCGATCGCAAAGCTCTATTAGTAGCTGTGGAATCGACTTTTAAAAATGAGATGTCGTAAAATTCGCCAAAAAAATTTCGCGACGAAATCGAGCACATGCCTTCAAAAAAGGGCTCTCCTGGCCAAATGGTTTAACTTTGGCAGGTCCCTCGTGCTTTATCATGAAAGTAGACTTCGTGGGGCAGATTCTGGAAGTGATTGCGATCGCAAAGCTCTATTAGTTGCTTTGGAATCGGCTTTTGAAAAAAATTCTGCGAAAATCGCAAAAATTTTGGGTATCGAAATCTGGCAAAAGTCTGCATAAAAGGGCTCTCCTGGCCAAATGGTTTAACTTTGGCAGGTCCCTGCTGGTCTGTTATGAAACTAGAATATCTTTTGCACATTCTGGAAGTGATTGCGATCGCAAAGCTCTATTAGTAGCTGTGGAATCGACTTTTAAAAATGAGATGTCGTAAAATTCGCCAAAAAAATTTCGCGACGAAATCGAGCACATGCCTTCAAAAAAGGGCTCTCCTGGCCAAATGGTTTAACTTTGGCAGGTCCCTCGTGCTTTATCATGAAAGTAGACTTCGTGGGGCAGATTCTGGAAGTGATTGCGATCGCAAAGCTCTATTAGTTGCTTTGGAATCGGCTTTTGAAAAAAATTCTGCGAAAATCGCAAAAATTTTGGGTATCGAAATCTGGCAAAAGTCTGCATAAAAGGGCTCTCCTGGCCAAATGGTTTAACTTTGGCAGGTCCCTGCTGGTCTGTTATGAAACTAGAATATCTTTTGCACATTCTGGAAGTGATTGCGATCGCAAAGCTCTATTAGTAGCTGTGGAATCGACTTTTAAAAATGAGATGTCGTAAAATTCGCCAAAAAAATTTCGCGACGAAATCGAGCACATGCCTTCAAAAAAGGGCTCTCCTGGCCAAATGGTTTAACTTTGGCAGGTCCCTCGTGCTTTATCATGAAAGTAGACTTCGTGGGGCAGATTCTGGAAGTGATTGCGATCGCAAAGCTCTATTAGTTGCTTTGGAATCGGCTTTTGAAAAAAATTCTGCGAAAATCGCAAAAATTTTGGGTATCGAAATCTGGCAAAAGTCTGCATAAAAGGGCTCTCCTGGCCAAATGGTTTAACTTTGGCAGGTCCCTGCTGGTCTGTTATGAAACTAGAATATCTTTTGCACATTCTGGAAGTGATTGCGATCGCAAAGCTCTATTAGTAGCTGTGGAATCGACTTTTAAAAATGAGATGTCGTAAAATTCGCCAAAAAAATTTCGCGACGAAATCGAGCACATGCCTTCAAAAAAGGGCTCTCCTGGCCAAATGGTTTAACTTTGGCAGGTCCCTCGTGCTTTATCATGAAAGTAGACTTCGTGGGGCAGATTCTGGAAGTGATTGCGATCGCAAAGCTCTATTAGTTGCTTTGGAATCGGCTTTTGAAAAAAATTCTGCGAAAATCGCAAAAATTTTGGGTATCGAAATCTGGCAAAAGTCTGCATAAAAGGGCTCTCCTGGCCAAATGGTTTAACTTTGGCAGGTCCCTGCTGGTCTGTTATGAAACTAGAATATCTTTTGCACATTCTGGAAGTGATTGCGATCGCAAAGCTCTATTAGTAGCTGTGGAATCGACTTTTAAAAATGAGATGTCGTAAAATTCGCCAAAAAAATTTCGCGACGAAATCGAGCACATGCCTTCAAAAAAGGGCTCTCCTGGCCAAATGGTTTAACTTTGGCAGGTCCCTCGTGCTTTATCATGAAAGTAGACTTCGTGGGGCAGATTCTGGAAGTGATTGCGATCGCAAAGCTCTATTAGTTGCTTTGGAATCGGCTTTTGAAAAAAATTCTGCGAAAATCGCAAAAATTTTGGGTATCGAAATCTGGCAAAAGTCTGCATAAAAGGGCTCTCCTGGCCAAATGGTTTAACTTTGGCAGGTCCCTGCTGGTCTGTTATGAAACTAGAATATCTTTTGCACATTCTGGAAGTGATTGCGATCGCAAAGCTCTATTAGTAGCTGTGGAATCGACTTTTAAAAATGAGATGTCGTAAAATTCGCCAAAAAAATTTCGCGACGAAATCGAGCACATGCCTTCAAAAAAGGGCTCTCCTGGCCAAATGGTTTAACTTTGGCAGGTCCCTCGTGCTTTATCATGAAAGTAGACTTCGTGGGGCAGATTCTGGAAGTGATTGCGATCGCAAAGCTCTATTAGTTGCTTTGGAATCGGCTTTTGAAAAAAATTCTGCGAAAATCGCAAAAATTTTGGGTATCGAAATCTGGCAAAAGTCTGCATAAAAGGGCTCTCCTGGCCAAATGGTTTAACTTTGGCAGGTCCCTGCTGGTCTGTTATGAAACTAGAATATCTTTTGCACATTCTGGAAGTGATTGCGATCGCAAAGCTCTATTAGTAGCTGTGGAATCGACTTTTAAAAATGAGATGTCGTAAAATTCGCCAAAAAAATTTCGCGACGAAATCGAGCACATGCCTTCAAAAAAGGGCTCTCCTGGCCAAATGGTTTAACTTTGGCAGGTCCCTCGTGCTTTATCATGAAAGTAGACTTCGTGGGGCAGATTCTGGAAGTGATTGCGATCGCAAAGCTCTATTAGTTGCTTTGGAATCGGCTTTTGAAAAAAATTCTGCGAAAATCGCAAAAATTTTGGGTATCGAAATCTGGCAAAAGTCTGCATAAAAGGGCTCTCCTGGCCAAATGGTTTAACTTTGGCAGGTCCCTGCTGGTCTGTTATGAAACTAGAATATCTTTTGCACATTCTGGAAGTGATTGCGATCGCAAAGCTCTATTAGTAGCTGTGGAATCGACTTTTAAAAATGAGATGTCGTAAAATTCGCCAAAAAAATTTCGCGACGAAATCGAGCACATGCCTTCAAAAAAGGGCTCTCCTGGCCAAATGGTTTAACTTTGGCAGGTCCCTCGTGCTTTATCATGAAAGTAGACTTCGTGGGGCAGATTCTGGAAGTGATTGCGATCGCAAAGCTCTATTAGTTGCTTTGGAATCGGCTTTTGAAAAAAATTCTGCGAAAATCGCAAAAATTTTGGGTATCGAAATCTGGCAAAAGTCTGCATAAAAGGGCTCTCCTGGCCAAATGGTTTAACTTTGGCAGGTCCCTGCTGGTCTGTTATGAAACTAGAATATCTTTTGCACATTCTGGAAGTGATTGCGATCGCAAAGCTCTATTAGTAGCTGTGGAATCGACTTTTAAAAATGAGATGTCGTAAAATTCGCCAAAAAAATTTCGCGACGAAACGAGCACATGCCTTCAAAAAAGGGCTCTCCTGGCCAAATGGTTTAACTTTGGCAGGTCCCTCGTGCTTTATCATGAAAGTAGACTTCGTGGGGCAGATTCTGGAAGTGATTGCGATCGCAAAGCTCTATTAGTTGCTTTGGAATCGGCTTTTGAAAAAAATTCTGCGAAAATCGCAAAAATTTTGGGTATCGAAATCTGGCAAAAGTCTGCATAAAAGGGCTCTCCTGGCCAAATGGTTTAACTTTGGCAGGTCCCTGCTGGTCTGTTATGAAACTAGAATATCTTTTGCACATTCTGGAAGTGATTGCGATCGCAAAGCTCTATTAGTAGCTGTGGAATCGACTTTTAAAAATGAGATGTCGTAAAATTCGCCAAAAAAATTTCGCGACGAAATCGAGCACATGCCTTCAAAAAAGGGCTCTCCTGGCCAAATGGTTTAACTTTGGCAGGTCCCTCGTGCTTTATCATGAAAGTAGACTTCGTGGGGCAGATTCTGGAAGTGATTGCGATCGCAAAGCTCTATTAGTTGCTTTGGAATCGGCTTTTGAAAAAAATTCTGCGAAAATCGCAAAAATTTTGGGTATCGAAATCTGGCAAAAGTCTGCATAAAAGGGCTCTCCTGGCCAAATGGTTTAACTTTGGCAGGTCCCTGCTGGTCTGTTATGAAACTAGAATATCTTTTGCACATTCTGGAAGTGATTGCGATCGCAAAGCTCTATTAGTAGCTGTGGAATCGACTTTTAAAAATGAGATGTCGTAAAATTCGCCAAAAAAATTTCGCGACGAAATCGAGCACATGCCTTCAAAAAAGGGCTCTCCTGGCCAAATGGTTTAACTTTGGCAGGTCCCTCGTGCTTTATCATGAAAGTAGACTTCGTGGGGCAGATTCTGGAAGTGATTGCGATCGCAAAGCTCTATTAGTTGCTTTGGAATCGGCTTTTGAAAAAAATTCTGCGAAAATCGCAAAAATTTTGGGTATCGAAATCTGGCAAAAGTCTGCATAAAAGGGCTCTCCTGGCCAAATGGTTTAACTTTGGCAGGTCCCTGCTGGTCTGTTATGAAACTAGAATATCTTTTGCACATTCTGGAAGTGATTGCGATCGCAAAGCTCTATTAGTAGCTGTGGAATCGACTTTTAAAAATGAGATGTCGTAAAATTCGCCAAAAAAATTTCGCGACGAAATCGAGCACATGCCTTCAAAAAAGGGCTCTCCTGGCCAAATGGTTTAACTTTGGCAGGTCCCTCGTGCTTTATCATGAAAGTAGACTTCGTGGGGCAGATTCTGGAAGTGATTGCGATCGCAAAGCTCTATTAGTTGCTTTGGAATCGGCTTTTGAAAAAAATTCTGCGAAAATCGCAAAAATTTTGGGTATCGAAATCTGGCAAAAGTCTGCATAAAAGGGCTCTCCTGGCCAAATGGTTTAACTTTGGCAGGTCCCTGCTGGTCTGTTATGAAACTAGAATATCTTTTGCACATTCTGGAAGTGATTGCGATCGCAAAGCTCTATTAGTAGCTGTGGAATCGACTTTTAAAAATGAGATGTCGTAAAATTCGCCAAAAAAATTTCGCGACGAAATCGAGCACATGCCTTCAAAAAAGGGCTCTCCTGGCCAAATGGTTTAACTTTGGCAGGTCCCTCGTGCTTTATCATGAAAGTAGACTTCGTGGGGCAGATTCTGGAAGTGATTGCGATCGCAAAGCTCTATTAGTTGCTTTGGAATCGGCTTTTGAAAAAAATTCTGCGAAAATCGCAAAAATTTTGGGTATCGAAATCTGGCAAAAGTCTGCATAAAAGGGCTCTCCTGGCCAAATGGTTTAACTTTGGCAGGTCCCTGCTGGTCTGTTATGAAACTAGAATATCTTTTGCACATTCTGGAAGTGATTGCGATCGCAAAGCTCTATTAGTAGCTGTGGAATCGACTTTTAAAAATGAGATGTCGTAAAATTCGCCAAAAAAATTTCGCGACGAAATCGAGCACATGCCTTCAAAAAAGGGCTCTCCTGGCCAAATGGTTTAACTTTGGCAGGTCCCTCGTGCTTTATCATGAAAGTAGACTTCGTGGGGCAGATTCTGGAAGTGATTGCGATCGCAAAGCTCTATTAGTTGCTTTGGAATCGGCTTTTGAAAAAAATTCTGCGAAAATCGCAAAAATTTTGGGTATCGAAATCTGGCAAAAGTCTGCATAAAAGGGCTCTCCTGGCCAAATGGTTTAACTTTGGCAGGTCCCTGCTGGTCTGTTATGAAACTAGAATATCTTTTGCACATTCTGGAAGTGATTGCGATCGCAAAGCTCTATTAGTAGCTGTGGAATCGACTTTTAAAAATGAGATGTCGTAAAATTCGCCAAAAAAATTTCGCGACGAAATCGAGCACATGCCTTCAAAAAAGGGCTCTCCTGGCCAAATGGTTTAACTTTGGCAGGTCCCTCGTGCTTTATCATGAAAGTAGACTTCGTGGGGCAGATTCTGGAAGTGATTGCGATCGCAAAGCTCTATTAGTTGCTTTGGAATCGGCTTTTGAAAAAAATTCTGCGAAAATCGCAAAAATTTTGGGTATCGAAATCTGGCAAAAGTCTGCATAAAAGGGCTCTCCTGGCCAAATGGTTTAACTTTGGCAGGTCCCTGCTGGTCTGTTATGAAACTAGAATATCTTTTGCACATTCTGGAAGTGATTGCGATCGCAAAGCTCTATTAGTAGCTGTGGAATCGACTTTTAAAAATGAGATGTCGTAAAATTCGCCAAAAAAATTTCGCGACGAAATCGAGCACATGCCTTCAAAAAAGGGCTCTCCTGGCCAAATGGTTTAACTTTGGCAGGTCCCTCGTGCTTTATCATGAAAGTAGACTTCGTGGGGCAGATTCTGGAAGTGATTGCGATCGCAAAGCTCTATTAGTTGCTTTGGAATCGGCTTTTGAAAAAAATTCTGCGAAAATCGCAAAAATTTTGGGTATCGAAATCTGGCAAAAGTCTGCATAAAAGGGCTCTCCTGGCCAAATGGTTTAACTTTGGCAGGTCCCTGCTGGTCTGTTATGAAACTAGAATATCTTTTGCACATTCTGGAAGTGATTGCGATCGCAAAGCTCTATTAGTAGCTGTGGAATCGACTTTTAAAAATGAGATGTCGTAAAATTCGCCAAAAAAATTTCGCGACGAAATCGAGCACATGCCTTCAAAAAAGGGCTCTCCTGGCCAAATGGTTTAACTTTGGCAGGTCCCTCGTGCTTTATCATGAAAGTAGACTTCGTGGGGCAGATTCTGGAAGTGATTGCGATCGCAAAGCTCTATTAGTTGCTTTGGAATCGGCTTTTGAAAAAAATTCTGCGAAAATCGCAAAAATTTTGGGTATCGAAATCTGGCAAAAGTCTGCATAAAAGGGCTCTCCTGGCCAAATGGTTTAACTTTGGCAGGTCCCTGCTGGTCTGTTATGAAACTAGAATATCTTTTGCACATTCTGGAAGTGATTGCGATCGCAAAGCTCTATTAGTAGCTGTGGAATCGACTTTTAAAAATGAGATGTCGTAAAATTCGCCAAAAAAATTTCGCGACGAAATCGAGCACATGCCTTCAAAAAAGGGCTCTCCTGGCCAAATGGTTTAACTTTGGCAGGTCCCTCGTGCTTTATCATGAAAGTAGACTTCGTGGGGCAGATTCTGGAAGTGATTGCGATCGCAAAGCTCTATTAGTTGCTTTGGAATCGGCTTTTGAAAAAAATTCTGCGAAAATCGCAAAAATTTTGGGTATCGAAATCTGGCAAAAGTCTGCATAAAAGGGCTCTCCTGGCCAAATGGTTTAACTTTGGCAGGTCCCTGCTGGTCTGTTATGAAACTAGAATATCTTTTGCACATTCTGGAAGTGATTGCGATCGCAAAGCTCTATTAGTAGCTGTGGAATCGACTTTTAAAAATGAGATGTCGTAAAATTCGCCAAAAAAATTTCGCGACGAAATCGAGCACATGCCTTCAAAAAAGGGCTCTCCTGGCCAAATGGTTTAACTTTGGCAGGTCCCTCGTGCTTTATCATGAAAGTAGACTTCGTGGGGCAGATTCTGGAAGTGATTGCGATCGCAAAGCTCTATTAGTTGCTTTGGAATCGGCTTTTGAAAAAAATTCTGCGAAAATCGCAAAAATTTTGGGTATCGAAATCTGGCAAAAGTCTGCATAAAAGGGCTCTCCTGGCCAAATGGTTTAACTTTGGCAGGTCCCTGCTGGTCTGTTATGAAACTAGAATATCTTTTGCACATTCTGGAAGTGATTGCGATCGCAAAGCTCTATTAGTAGCTGTGGAATCGACTTTTAAAAATGAGATGTCGTAAAATTCGCCAAAAAAATTTCGCGACGAAATCGAGCACATGCCTTCAAAAAAGGGCTCTCCTGGCCAAATGGTTTAACTTTGGCAGGTCCCTCGTGCTTTATCATGAAAGTAGACTTCGTGGGGCAGATTCTGGAAGTGATTGCGATCGCAAAGCTCTATTAGTTGCTTTGGAATCGGCTTTTGAAAAAAATTCTGCGAAAATCGCAAAAATTTTGGGTATCGAAATCTGGCAAAAGTCTGCATAAAAGGGCTCTCCTGGCCAAATGGTTTAACTTTGGCAGGTCCCTGCTGGTCTGTTATGAAACTAGAATATCTTTTGCACATTCTGGAAGTGATTGCGATCGCAAAGCTCTATTAGTAGCTGTGGAATCGACTTTTAAAAATGAGATGTCGTAAAATTCGCCAAAAAAATTTCGCGACGAAATCGAGCACATGCCTTCAAAAAAGGGCTCTCCTGGCCAAATGGTTTAACTTTGGCAGGTCCCTCGTGCTTTATCATGAAAGTAGACTTCGTGGGGCAGATTCTGGAAGTGATTGCGATCGCAAAGCTCTATTAGTTGCTTTGGAATCGGCTTTTGAAAAAAATTCTGCGAAAATCGCAAAAATTTTGGGTATCGAAATCTGGCAAAAGTCTGCATAAAAGGGCTCTCCTGGCCAAATGGTTTAACTTTGGCAGGTCCCTGCTGGTCTGTTATGAAACTAGAATATCTTTTGCACATTCTGGAAGTGATTGCGATCGCAAAGCTCTATTAGTAGCTGTGGAATCGACTTTTAAAAATGAGATGTCGTAAAATTCGCCAAAAAAATTTCGCGACGAAATCGAGCACATGCCTTCAAAAAAGGGCTCTCCTGGCCAAATGGTTTAACTTTGGCAGGTCCCTCGTGCTTTATCATGAAAGTAGACTTCGTGGGGCAGATTCTGGAAGTGATTGCGATCGCAAAGCTCTATTAGTTGCTTTGGAATCGGCTTTTGAAAAAAATTCTGCGAAAATCGCAAAAATTTTGGGTATCGAAATCTGGCAAAAGTCTGCATAAAAGGGCTCTCCTGGCCAAATGGTTTAACTTTGGCAGGTCCCTGCTGGTCTGTTATGAAACTAGAATATCTTTTGCACATTCTGGAAGTGATTGCGATCGCAAAGCTCTATTAGTAGCTGTGGAATCGACTTTTAAAAATGAGATGTCGTAAAATTCGCCAAAAAAATTTCGCGACGAAATCGAGCACATGCCTTCAAAAAAGGGCTCTCCTGGCCAAATGGTTTAACTTTGGCAGGTCCCTCGTGCTTTATCATGAAAGTAGACTTCGTGGGGCAGATTCTGGAAGTGATTGCGATCGCAAAGCTCTATTAGTTGCTTTGGAATCGGCTTTTGAAAAAAATTCTGCGAAAATCGCAAAAATTTTGGGTATCGAAATCTGGCAAAAGTCTGCATAAAAGGGCTCTCCTGGCCAAATGGTTTAACTTTGGCAGGTCCCTGCTGGTCTGTTATGAAACTAGAATATCTTTTGCACATTCTGGAAGTGATTGCGATCGCAAAGCTCTATTAGTAGCTGTGGAATCGACTTTTAAAAATGAGATGTCGTAAAATTCGCCAAAAAAATTTCGCGACGAAATCGAGCACATGCCTTCAAAAAAGGGCTCTCCTGGCCAAATGGTTTAACTTTGGCAGGTCCCTCGTGCTTTATCATGAAAGTAGACTTCGTGGGGCAGATTCTGGAAGTGATTGCGATCGCAAAGCTCTATTAGTTGCTTTGGAATCGGCTTTTGAAAAAAATTCTGCGAAAATCGCAAAAATTTTGGGTATCGAAATCTGGCAAAAGTCTGCATAAAAGGGCTCTCCTGGCCAAATGGTTTAACTTTGGCAGGTCCCTGCTGGTCTGTTATGAAACTAGAATATCTTTTGCACATTCTGGAAGTGATTGCGATCGCAAAGCTCTATTAGTAGCTGTGGAATCGACTTTTAAAAATGAGATGTCGTAAAATTCGCCAAAAAAATTTCGCGACGAAATCGAGCACATGCCTTCAAAAAAGGGCTCTCCTGGCCAAATGGTTTAACTTTGGCAGGTCCCTCGTGCTTTATCATGAAAGTAGACTTCGTGGGGCAGATTCTGGAAGTGATTGCGATCGCAAAGCTCTATTAGTTGCTTTGGAATCGGCTTTTGAAAAAAATTCTGCGAAAATCGCAAAAATTTTGGGTATCGAAATCTGGCAAAAGTCTGCATAAAAGGGCTCTCCTGGCCAAATGGTTTAACTTTGGCAGGTCCCTGCTGGTCTGTTATGAAACTAGAATATCTTTTGCACATTCTGGAAGTGATTGCGATCGCAAAGCTCTATTAGTAGCTGTGGAATCGACTTTTAAAAATGAGATGTCGTAAAATTCGCCAAAAAAATTTCGCGACGAAATCGAGCACATGCCTTCAAAAAAGGGCTCTCCTGGCCAAATGGTTTAACTTTGGCAGGTCCCTCGTGCTTTATCATGAAAGTAGACTTCGTGGGGCAGATTCTGGAAGTGATTGCGATCGCAAAGCTCTATTAGTTGCTTTGGAATCGGCTTTTGAAAAAAATTCTGCGAAAATCGCAAAAATTTTGGGTATCGGGCAAAAGTCTAGAGGGCGACCAAATCTCGAAAATACACCAATCAGCACGGTTTTACATTTCTGGCTGTTCGTTCGTTGGATGACTGAAGCGGAAGGGGCGGGCTTTCCCTTTCTTCCGCTAAGTTTCAAATATATTACACCAGGCGGCGATCGGATCGCTTACTCTGCTCGGTTGAATTAATGTGGAAAATAAAGCTCCGTTCCCCACGCTGACCGCCCTATCTGGTTTATCATCCTGTATCCTAATCCTTGGCCGTCACACTTCGCTTGCGTATTAAAAGTTCGCAAGTCACAAGTAGGTGTGTC
>CAWVNO010002096.1:0-11429 GCA_963930645.1 Salticus scenicus | reverse complement strand
AATCACTTTCAGAATCTGCGGAATATATTCTAGTTTCACAATAACATCACCGGGAATTTTGCACGGTGAAACTTTGGGCCCGGGGGGCGTTTTTTACGCGGACTTTCGGCAGCCGTCCTACGCTCTCAAAATTTTTTTCGCAGTTTCACATGCCCATCTTCAAACGACGATTCCCAAGCAACTAAAAGAGTCTAACTATCGCAATCACTTTCAGAATCTGCGGAATATATTCTAGTTTCACAATAACATCACCGGGAATTTTGCACGGTGAAACTTTGGGCCCGGGGGGCGTTTTTACGCGGACTTTCGGCAGCCGTCCTACGCTCTCAAAATTTTTTTCGCAGTTTCACATGCCCATCTTCAAACGACGATTCCCAAGCAACTAAAAGAGTCTAACTATCTGAATTAAGTAATCACTTTCAGAATCTGCGGAATATATTCTAGTTTCACAATAACATCACCGGGAATTTTGCACGGTGAAACTTTGGGCCCGGGGGGCGTTTTTACGCGGACTTTCGGCAGCCGTCCTACGCTCTCAAAATTTTTTTCGCAGTTTCACATGCCCATCTTCAAACGACGATTCCCAAGCAACTAAAAGAGTCTAACTATCGCAATCACTTTCAGAATCTGCGGAATATATTCTAGTTTCACAATAACATCACCGGGAATTTTGCACGGTGAAACTTTGGGCCCGGGGGGCGTTTTTACGCGGACTTTCGGCAGCCGTCCTACGCTCTCAAAATTTTTTTCGCAGTTTCACATGCCCATCTTCAAACGACGATTCCCAAGCAACTAAAAGAGTCTAACTATCGCAATCACTTTCAGAATCTGCGGAATATATTCTAGTTTCACAATAACATCACCGGGAATTTTGCACGGTGAAACTTTGGGCCCGGGGGGCGTTTTTACGCGGACTTTCGGCAGCCGTCCTACGCTCTCAAAATTTTTTTCGCAGTTTCACATGCCCATCTTCAAACGACGATTCCCAAGCAACTAAAAGAGTCTAACTATCGCAATCACTTTCAGAATCTGCGGAATATATTCTAGTTTCACAATAACATCACCGGGAATTTTGCACGGTGAAACTTTGGGCCCGGGGGGCGTTTTTACGCGGACTTTCGGCAGCCGTCCTACGCTCTCAAAATTTTTTTCGCAGTTTCACATGCCCATCTTCAAACGACGATTCCCAAGCAACTAAAAGAGTCTAACTATCGCAATCACTTTCAGAATCTGCGGAATATATTCTAGTTTCACAATAACATCACCGGGAATTTTGCACGGTGAAACTTTGGGCCCGGGGGGCGTTTTTACGCGGACTTTCGGCAGCCGTCCTACGCTCTCAAAATTTTTTTCGCAGTTTCACATGCCCATCTTCAAACGACGATTCCCAAGCAACTAAAAGAGTCTAACTATCGCAATCACTTTCAGAATCTGCGGAATATATTCTAGTTTCACAATAACATCACCGGGAATTTTGCACGGTGAAACTTTGGGCCCGGGGGGCGTTTTTACGCGGACTTTCGGCAGCCGTCCTACGCTCTCAAAATTTTTTTCGCAGTTTCACATGCCCATCTTCAAACGACGATTCCCAAGCAACTAAAAGAGTCTAACTATCGCAATCACTTTCAGAATCTGCGGAATATATTCTAGTTTCACAATAACATCACCGGGAATTTTGCACGGTGAAACTTTGGGCCCGGGGGGCGTTTTTACGCGGACTTTCGGCAGCCGTCCTACGCTCTCAAAATTTTTTTCGCAGTTTCACATGCCCATCTTCAAACGACGATTCCCAAGCAACTAAAAGAGTCTAACTATCGCAATCACTTTCAGAATCTGCGGAATATATTCTAGTTTCACAATAACATCACCGGGAATTTTGCACGGTGAAACTTTGGGCCCGGGGGGCGTTTTTACGCGGACTTTCGGCAGCCGTCCTACGCTCTCAAAATTTTTTTCGCAGTTTCACATGCCCATCTTCAAACGACGATTCCCAAGCAACTAAAAGAGTCTAACTATCGCAATCACTTTCAGAATCTGCGGAATATATTCTAGTTTCACAATAACATCACCGGGAATTTTGCACGGTGAAACTTTGGGCCCGGGGGGCGTTTTTACGCGGACTTTCGGCAGCCGTCCTACGCTCTCAAAATTTTTTTCGCAGTTTCACATGCCCATCTTCAAACGACGATTCCCAAGCAACTAAAAGAGTCTAACTATCGCAATCACTTTCAGAATCTGCGGAATATATTCTAGTTTCACAATAACATCACCGGGAATTTTGCACGGTGAAACTTTGGGCCCGGGGGGCGTTTTTACGCGGACTTTCGGCAGCCGTCCTACGCTCTCAAAATTTTTTTCGCAGTTTCACATGCCCATCTTCAAACGACGATTCCCAAGCAACTAAAAGAGTCTAACTATCGCAATCACTTTCAGAATCTGCGGAATATATTCTAGTTTCACAATAACATCACCGGGAATTTTGCACGGTGAAACTTTGGGCCCGGGGGGCGTTTTTACGCGGACTTTCGGCAGCCGTCCTACGCTCTCAAAATTTTTTTCGCAGTTTCACATGCCCATCTTCAAACGACGATTCCCAAGCAACTAAAAGAGTCTAACTATCGCAATCACTTTCAGAATCTGCGGAATATATTCTAGTTTCACAATAACATCACCGGGAATTTTGCACGGTGAAACTTTGGGCCCGGGGGGCGTTTTTACGCGGACTTTCGGCAGCCGTCCTACGCTCTCAAAATTTTTTTCGCAGTTTCACATGCCCATCTTCAAACGACGATTCCCAAGCAACTAAAAGAGTCTAACTATCGCAATCACTTTCAGAATCTGCGGAATATATTCTAGTTTCACAATAACATCACCGGGAATTTTGCACGGTGAAACTTTGGGCCCGGGGGGCGTTTTTACGCGGACTTTCGGCAGCCGTCCTACGCTCTCAAAATTTTTTTCGCAGTTTCACATGCCCATCTTCAAACGACGATTCCCAAGCAACTAAAAGAGTCTAACTATCGCAATCACTTTCAGAATCTGCGGAATATATTCTAGTTTCACAATAACATCACCGGGAATTTTGCACGGTGAAACTTTGGGCCCGGGGGGCGTTTTTACGCGGACTTTCGGCAGCCGTCCTACGCTCTCAAAATTTTTTTCGCAGTTTCACATGCCCATCTTCAAACGACGATTCCCAAGCAACTAAAAGAGTCTAACTATCGCAATCACTTTCAGAATCTGCGGAATATATTCTAGTTTCACAATAACATCACCGGGAATTTTGCACGGTGAAACTTTGGGCCCGGGGGGCGTTTTTACGCGGACTTTCGGCAGCCGTCCTACGCTCTCAAAATTTTTTTCGCAGTTTCACATGCCCATCTTCAAACGACGATTCCCAAGCAACTAAAAGAGTCTAACTATCGCAATCACTTTCAGAATCTGCGGAATATATTCTAGTTTCACAATAACATCACCGGGAATTTTGCACGGTGAAACTTTGGGCCCGGGGGGCGTTTTTACGCGGACTTTCGGCAGCCGTCCTACGCTCTCAAAATTTTTTTCGCAGTTTCACATGCCCATCTTCAAACGACGATTCCCAAGCAACTAAAAGAGTCTAACTATCGCAATCACTTTCAGAATCTGCGGAATATATTCTAGTTTCACAATAACATCACCGGGAATTTTGCACGGTGAAACTTTGGGCCCGGGGGGCGTTTTTACGCGGACTTTCGGCAGCCGTCCTACGCTCTCAAAATTTTTTTCGCAGTTTCACATGCCCATCTTCAAACGACGATTCCCAAGCAACTAAAAGAGTCTAACTATCGCAATCACTTTCAGAATCTGCGGAATATATTCTAGTTTCACAATAACATCACCGGGAATTTTGCACGGTGAAACTTTGGGCCCGGGGGGCGTTTTTACGCGGACTTTCGGCAGCCGTCCTACGCTCTCAAAATTTTTTTCGCAGTTTCACATGCCCATCTTCAAACGACGATTCCCAAGCAACTAAAAGAGTCTAACTATCGCAATCACTTTCAGAATCTGCGGAATATATTCTAGTTTCACAATAACATCACCGGGAATTTTGCACGGTGAAACTTTGGGCCCGGGGGGCGTTTTTACGCGGACTTTCGGCAGCCGTCCTACGCTCTCAAAATTTTTTTCGCAGTTTCACATGCCCATCTTCAAACGACGATTCCCAAGCAACTAAAAGAGTCTAACTATCGCAATCACTTTCAGAATCTGCGGAATATATTCTAGTTTCACAATAACATCACCGGGAATTTTGCACGGTGAAACTTTGGGCCCGGGGGGCGTTTTTACGCGGACTTTCGGCAGCCGTCCTACGCTCTCAAAATTTTTTTCGCAGTTTCACATGCCCATCTTCAAACGACGATTCCCAAGCAACTAAAAGAGTCTAACTATCGCAATCACTTTCAGAATCTGCGGAATATATTCTAGTTTCACAATAACATCACCGGGAATTTTGCACGGTGAAACTTTGGGCCCGGGGGGCGTTTTTACGCGGACTTTCGGCAGCCGTCCTACGCTCTCAAAATTTTTTTCGCAGTTTCACATGCCCATCTTCAAACGACGATTCCCAAGCAACTAAAAGAGTCTAACTATCGCAATCACTTTCAGAATCTGCGGAATATATTCTAGTTTCACAATAACATCACCGGGAATTTTGCACGGTGAAACTTTGGGCCCGGGGGGCGTTTTTACGCGGACTTTCGGCAGCCGTCCTACGCTCTCAAAATTTTTTTCGCAGTTTCACATGCCCATCTTCAAACGACGATTCCCAAGCAACTAAAAGAGTCTAACTATCGCAATCACTTTCAGAATCTGCGGAATATATTCTAGTTTCACAATAACATCACCGGGAATTTTGCACGGTGAAACTTTGGGCCCGGGGGGCGTTTTTACGCGGACTTTCGGCAGCCGTCCTACGCTCTCAAAATTTTTTTCGCAGTTTCACATGCCCATCTTCAAACGACGATTCCCAAGCAACTAAAAGAGTCTAACTATCGCAATCACTTTCAGAATCTGCGGAATATATTCTAGTTTCACAATAACATCACCGGGAATTTTGCACGGTGAAACTTTGGGCCCGGGGGGCGTTTTTACGCGGACTTTCGGCAGCCGTCCTACGCTCTCAAAATTTTTTTCGCAGTTTCACATGCCCATCTTCAAACGACGATTCCCAAGCAACTAAAAGAGTCTAACTATCGCAATCACTTTCAGAATCTGCGGAATATATTCTAGTTTCACAATAACATCACCGGGAATTTTGCACGGTGAAACTTTGGGCCCGGGGGGCGTTTTTACGCGGACTTTCGGCAGCCGTCCTACGCTCTCAAAATTTTTTTCGCAGTTTCACATGCCCATCTTCAAACGACGATTCCCAAGCAACTAAAAGAGTCTAACTATCGCAATCACTTTCAGAATCTGCGGAATATATTCTAGTTTCACAATAACATCACCGGGAATTTTGCACGGTGAAACTTTGGGCCCGGGGGGCGTTTTTACGCGGACTTTCGGCAGCCGTCCTACGCTCTCAAAATTTTTTTCGCAGTTTCACATGCCCATCTTCAAACGACGATTCCCAAGCAACTAAAAGAGTCTAACTATCGCAATCACTTTCAGAATCTGCGGAATATATTCTAGTTTCACAATAACATCACCGGGAATTTTGCACGGTGAAACTTTGGGCCCGGGGGGCGTTTTTACGCGGACTTTCGGCAGCCGTCCTACGCTCTCAAAATTTTTTTCGCAGTTTCACATGCCCATCTTCAAACGACGATTCCCAAGCAACTAAAAGAGTCTAACTATCGCAATCACTTTCAGAATCTGCGGAATATATTCTAGTTTCACAATAACATCACCGGGAATTTTGCACGGTGAAACTTTGGGCCCGGGGGGCGTTTTTACGCGGACTTTCGGCAGCCGTCCTACGCTCTCAAAATTTTTTTCGCAGTTTCACATGCCCATCTTCAAACGACGATTCCCAAGCAACTAAAAGAGTCTAACTATCGCAATCACTTTCAGAATCTGCGGAATATATTCTAGTTTCACAATAACATCACCGGGAATTTTGCACGGTGAAACTTTGGGCCCGGGGGGCGTTTTTACGCGGACTTTCGGCAGCCGTCCTACGCTCTCAAAATTTTTTTCGCAGTTTCACATGCCCATCTTCAAACGACGATTCCCAAGCAACTAAAAGAGTCTAACTATCGCAATCACTTTCAGAATCTGCGGAATATATTCTAGTTTCACAATAACATCACCGGGAATTTTGCACGGTGAAACTTTGGGCCCGGGGGGCGTTTTTACGCGGACTTTCGGCAGCCGTCCTACGCTCTCAAAATTTTTTTCGCAGTTTCACATGCCCATCTTCAAACGACGATTCCCAAGCAACTAAAAGAGTCTAACTATCGCAATCACTTTCAGAATCTGCGGAATATATTCTAGTTTCACAATAACATCACCGGGAATTTTGCACGGTGAAACTTTGGGCCCGGGGGGCGTTTTTACGCGGACTTTCGGCAGCCGTCCTACGCTCTCAAAATTTTTTTCGCAGTTTCACATGCCCATCTTCAAACGACGATTCCCAAGCAACTAAAAGAGTCTAACTATCGCAATCACTTTCAGAATCTGCGGAATATATTCTAGTTTCACAATAACATCACCGGGAATTTTGCACGGTGAAACTTTGGGCCCGGGGGGCGTTTTTACGCGGACTTTCGGCAGCCGTCCTACGCTCTCAAAATTTTTTTCGCAGTTTCACATGCCCATCTTCAAACGACGATTCCCAAGCAACTAAAAGAGTCTAACTATCGCAATCACTTTCAGAATCTGCGGAATATATTCTAGTTTCACAATAACATCACCGGGAATTTTGCACGGTGAAACTTTGGGCCCGGGGGGCGTTTTTACGCGGACTTTCGGCAGCCGTCCTACGCTCTCAAAATTTTTTTCGCAGTTTCACATGCCCATCTTCAAACGACGATTCCCAAGCAACTAAAAGAGTCTAACTATCGCAATCACTTTCAGAATCTGCGGAATATATTCTAGTTTCACAATAACATCACCGGGAATTTTGCACGGTGAAACTTTGGGCCCGGGGGGCGTTTTTACGCGGACTTTCGGCAGCCGTCCTACGCTCTCAAAATTTTTTTCGCAGTTTCACATGCCCATCTTCAAACGACGATTCCCAAGCAACTAAAAGAGTCTAACTATCGCAATCACTTTCAGAATCTGCGGAATATATTCTAGTTTCACAATAACATCACCGGGAATTTTGCACGGTGAAACTTTGGGCCCGGGGGGCGTTTTTACGCGGACTTTCGGCAGCCGTCCTACGCTCTCAAAATTTTTTTCGCAGTTTCACATGCCCATCTTCAAACGACGATTCCCAAGCAACTAAAAGAGTCTAACTATCGCAATCACTTTCAGAATCTGCGGAATATATTCTAGTTTCACAATAACATCACCGGGAATTTTGCACGGTGAAACTTTGGGCCCGGGGGGCGTTTTTACGCGGACTTTCGGCAGCCGTCCTACGCTCTCAAAATTTTTTTCGCAGTTTCACATGCCCATCTTCAAACGACGATTCCCAAGCAACTAAAAGAGTCTAACTATCGCAATCACTTTCAGAATCTGCGGAATATATTCTAGTTTCACAATAACATCACCGGGAATTTTGCACGGTGAAACTTTGGGCCCGGGGGGCGTTTTTACGCGGACTTTCGGCAGCCGTCCTACGCTCTCAAAATTTTTTTCGCAGTTTCACATGCCCATCTTCAAACGACGATTCCCAAGCAACTAAAAGAGTCTAACTATCGCAATCACTTTCAGAATCTGCGGAATATATTCTAGTTTCACAATAACATCACCGGGAATTTTGCACGGTGAAACTTTGGGCCCGGGGGGCGTTTTTACGCGGACTTTCGGCAGCCGTCCTACGCTCTCAAAATTTTTTTCGCAGTTTCACATGCCCATCTTCAAACGACGATTCCCAAGCAACTAAAAGAGTCTAACTATCGCAATCACTTTCAGAATCTGCGGAATATATTCTAGTTTCACAATAACATCACCGGGAATTTTGCACGGTGAAACTTTGGGCCCGGGGGGCGTTTTTACGCGGACTTTCGGCAGCCGTCCTACGCTCTCAAAATTTTTTTCGCAGTTTCACATGCCCATCTTCAAACGACGATTCCCAAGCAACTAAAAGAGTCTAACTATCGCAATCACTTTCAGAATCTGCGGAATATATTCTAGTTTCACAATAACATCACCGGGAATTTTGCACGGTGAAACTTTGGGCCCGGGGGGCGTTTTTACGCGGACTTTCGGCAGCCGTCCTACGCTCTCAAAATTTTTTTCGCAGTTTCACATGCCCATCTTCAAACGACGATTCCCAAGCAACTAAAAGAGTCTAACTATCGCAATCACTTTCAGAATCTGCGGAATATATTCTAGTTTCACAATAACATCACCGGGAATTTTGCACGGTGAAACTTTGGGCCCGGGGGGCGTTTTTACGCGGACTTTCGGCAGCCGTCCTACGCTCTCAAAATTTTTTTCGCAGTTTCACATGCCCATCTTCAAACGACGATTCCCAAGCAACTAAAAGAGTCTAACTATCGCAATCACTTTCAGAATCTGCGGAATATATTCTAGTTTCACAATAACATCACCGGGAATTTTGCACGGTGAAACTTTGGGCCCGGGGGGCGTTTTTACGCGGACTTTCGGCAGCCGTCCTACGCTCTCAAAATTTTTTTCGCAGTTTCACATGCCCATCTTCAAACGACGATTCCCAAGCAACTAAAAGAGTCTAACTATCGCAATCACTTTCAGAATCTGCGGAATATATTCTAGTTTCACAATAACATCACCGGGAATTTTGCACGGTGAAACTTTGGGCCCGGGGGGCGTTTTTACGCGGACTTTCGGCAGCCGTCCTACGCTCTCAAAATTTTTTTCGCAGTTTCACATGCCCATCTTCAAACGACGATTCCCAAGCAACTAAAAGAGTCTAACTATCGCAATCACTTTCAGAATCTGCGGAATATATTCTAGTTTCACAATAACATCACCGGGAATTTTGCACGGTGAAACTTTGGGCCCGGGGGGCGTTTTTACGCGGACTTTCGGCAGCCGTCCTACGCTCTCAAAATTTTTTTCGCAGTTTCACATGCCCATCTTCAAACGACGATTCCCAAGCAACTAAAAGAGTCTAACTATCGCAATCACTTTCAGAATCTGCGGAATATATTCTAGTTTCACAATAACATCACCGGGAATTTTGCACGGTGAAACTTTGGGCCCGGGGGGCGTTTTTACGCGGACTTTCGGCAGCCGTCCTACGCTCTCAAAATTTTTTTCGCAGTTTCACATGCCCATCTTCAAACGACGATTCCCAAGCAACTAAAAGAGTCTAACTATCGCAATCACTTTCAGAATCTGCGGAATATATTCTAGTTTCACAATAACATCACCGGGAATTTTGCACGGTGAAACTTTGGGCCCGGGGGGCGTTTTTACGCGGACTTTCGGCAGCCGTCCTACGCTCTCAAAATTTTTTTCGCAGTTTCACATGCCCATCTTCAAACGACGATTCCCAAGCAACTAAAAGAGTCTAACTATCGCAATCACTTTCAGAATCTGCGGAATATATTCTAGTTTCACAATAACATCACCGGGAATTTTGCACGGTGAAACTTTGGGCCCGGGGGGCGTTTTTACGCGGACTTTCGGCAGCCGTCCTACGCTCTCAAAATTTTTTTCGCAGTTTCACATGCCCATCTTCAAACGACGATTCCCAAGCAACTAAAAGAGTCTAACTATCGCAATCACTTTCAGAATCTGCGGAATATATTCTAGTTTCACAATAACATCACCGGGAATTTTGCACGGTGAAACTTTGGGCCCGGGGGGCGTTTTTACGCGGACTTTCGGCAGCCGTCCTACGCTCTCAAAATTTTTTTCGCAGTTTCACATGCCCATCTTCAAACGACGATTCCCAAGCAACTAAAAGAGTCTAACTATCGCAATCACTTTCAGAATCTGCGGAATATATTCTAGTTTCACAATAACATCACCGGGAATTTTGCACGGTGAAACTTTGGGCCCGGGGGGCGTTTTTACGCGGACTTTCGGCAGCCGTCCTACGCTCTCAAAATTTTTTTCGCAGTTTCACATGCCCATCTTCAAACGACGATTCCCAAGCAACTAAAAGAGTCTAACTATCGCAATCACTTTCAGAATCTGCGGAATATATTCTAGTTTCACAATAACATCACCGGGAATTTTGCACGGTGAAACTTTGGGCCCGGGGGGCGTTTTTACGCGGACTTTCGGCAGCCGTCCTACGCTCTCAAAATTTTTTTCGCAGTTTCACATGCCCATCTTCAAACGACGATTCCCAAGCAACTAAAAGAGTCTAACTATCGCAATCACTTTCAGAATCTGCGGAATATATTCTAGTTTCACAATAACATCACCGGGAATTTTGCACGGTGAAACTTTGGGCCCGGGGGGCGTTTTTACGCGGACTTTCGGCAGCCGTCCTACGCTCTCAAAATTTTTTTCGCAGTTTCACATGCCCATCTTCAAACGACGATTCCCAAGCAACTAAAAGAGTCTAACTATCGCAATCACTTTCAGAATCTGCGGAATATATTGTAGTTTCACAATAACATCACCGGGAATTTTGCACGGTGAAACTTTGGGCCCGGGGGGCGTTTTTACGCGGACTTTCGGCAGCCGTCCTACGCTCTCAAAATTTTTTCGCAGTTTCACATGCCCATCTTCAAACGACGATTCCCAAGCAACTAAAAGAGTCTAACTATCGCAATCACTTTCAGAATCTGCGGAATATATTCTTTTTGCACGGTGAAACTTTGGGCCCGGGGGGCGTTTTTACGCGGACTTTCGGCAGCCGTCCTACGCTCTCAAAATTTTTTTCGCAGTTTCACATGCCCATCTTCAAACGACGATTCCCAAGCAACTAAAAGAGTCTAACTATCGCAATCACTTTCAGAATCTGCGGAATATATTCTAGTTTCATAATAACATCACCGGTTCTAGTTTCACAATAACATCACCGGGAATTTTGCACGGTGAAACTTTGGGCCCGGGGGGCGTTTTTACGCGGACTTTCGGCAGCCGTCCTACGCTCTCAAAATTTTTTTCGCAGTTTCACATGCCCATCTTCAAACGACGATTCCCAAGCAACTAAAAGAGTCTAACTATCGCAATCACTTTCAGAATCTGCGGAATATATTCTAGTTTCACAATAACATCACCGGGAATTTTGCACGGTGAAACTTTGGGCCCGGGGGGCGTTTTTACGCGGACTTTCGGCAGCCGTCCTACGCTCTCAAAATTTTTTTCGCAGTTTCACATGCCCATCTTCAAAC
>CAWVNO010002095.1:0-70176 GCA_963930645.1 Salticus scenicus | reverse complement strand
GATTCTGAAAGTTATTGCGATGGTTAGACTCTTTTAGTTGCTTGGGAATCGTCGTTTGAAGATGGGCATGTGAAACTGCGAAAAAAATTTTGAGAGCGCAGGACGGCTGCCGAAAGTCCGCGTAAAAACGCCCCCCGGGCCCAAAGTTTCACCGTGCAAAATCTCCGGTGCGGTTATTATGAAACTAGAATACTATTCCGCAGATTCTGAAAGTTATTGCGATGGTTAGACTCTTTTAGTTGCTTGGGAATCGTCGTTTGAAGATGGGCATGTGAAACTGCGAAAAAAATTTTGAGAGCGCAGGACGGCTGCCGAAAGTCCGCGTAAAAACGCCCCCCGGGCCCAAAGTTTCACCGTGCAAAATCTCCGGTGCGGTTATTATGAAACTAGAATATATTCCGCAGATTCTGAAAGTTATTGCGATGGTTAGACTCTTTTAGTTGCTTGGGAATCGTCGTTTGAAGATGGGCATGTGAAACTGCGAAAAAAATTCTTGAGAGCGCAGGACGGCTGCCGAAAGTCCGCGTAAAAACGCCCCCCGGGCCCAAAGTTTCACCGTGCAAAATCTCCGGTGCGGTTATTATGAAACTAGAATATATTCCGCAGATTCTGAAAGTTATTGCGATGGTTAGACTCTTTTAGTTGCTTGGGAATCGTCGTTTGAAGATGGGCATGTGAAACTGCGAAAAAAATTTTGAGAGCGCAGGACGGCTGCCGAAAGTCCGCGTAAAAACGCCCCCCGGGCCCAAAGTTTCACCGTGCAAAATCTCCGGTGCGGTTATTATGAAACTAGAATATATTCCGCAGATTCTGAAAGTTATTGCGATGGTTAGACTCTTTTAGTTGCTTGGGAATCGTCGTTTGAAGATGGGCATGTGAAACTGCGAAAAAAATTTTGAGAGCGCAGGACGGCTGCCGAAAGTCCGCGTAAAAACGCCCCCCGGGCCCAAAGTTTCACCGTGCAAAATCTCCGGTGCGGTTATTATGAAACTAGAATATATTCCGCAGATTCTGAAAGTTATTGCGATGGTTAGACTCTTTTAGTTGCTTGGGAATCGTCGTTTGAAGATGGGCATGTGAAACTGCGAAAAAAATTTTGAGAGCGCAGGACGGCTGCCGAAAGTCCGCGTAAAAACGCCCCCCGGGCCCAAAGTTTCACCGTGCAAAATCTCCGGTGCGGTTATTATGAAACTAGAATATATTCCGCAGATTCTGAAAGTTATTGCGATGGTTAGACTCTTTTAGTTGCTTGGGAATCGTCGTTTGAAGATGGGCATGTGAAACTGCGAAAAAAATTTTGAGAGCGCAGGACGGCTGCCGAAAGTCCGCGTAAAAACGCCCCCCGGGCCCAAAGTTTCACCGTGCAAAATCTCCGGTGCGGTTATTATGAAACTAGAATATATTCCGCAGATTCTGAAAGTTATTGCGATGGTTAGACTCTTTTAGTTGCTTGGGAATCGTCGTTTGAAGATGGGCATGTGAAACTGCGAAAAAAATTTTGAGAGCGCAGGACGGCTGCCGAAAGTCCGCGTAAAAACGCCCCCCGGGCCCAAAGTTTCACCGTGCAAAATCTCCGGTGCGGTTATTATGAAACTAGAATATATTCCGCAGATTCTGAAAGTTATTGCGATGGTTAGACTCTTTTAGTTGCTTGGGAATCGTCGTTTGAAGATGGGCATGTGAAACTGCGAAAAAAATTTTGAGAGCGCAGGACGGCTGCCGAAAGTCCGCGTAAAAACGCCCCCCGGGCCCAAAGTTTCACCGTGCAAAATCTCCGGTGCGGTTATTATGAAACTAGAATATATTCCGCAGATTCTGAAAGTTATTGCGATGGTTAGACTCTTTTAGTTGCTTGGGAATCGTCGTTTGAAGATGGGCATGTGAAACTGCGAAAAAAATTTTGAGAGCGCAGGACGGCTGCCGAAAGTCCGCGTAAAAACGCCCCCCGGGCCCAAAGTTTCACCGTGCAAAATCTCCGGTGCGGTTATTATGAAACTAGAATATATTCCGCAGATTCTGAAAGTTATTGCGATGGTTAGACTCTTTTAGTTGCTTGGGAATCGTCGTTTGAAGATGGGCATGTGAAACTGCGAAAAAAATTCCGGTGAGCGCAGGACGGCTGCCGAAAGTCCGCGTAAAAACGCCCCCCGGGCCCAAAGTTTCACCGTGCAAAATCTCCGGTGCGGTTATTATGAAACTAGAATATATTCCGCAGATTCTGAAAGTTATTGCGATGGTTAGACTCTTTTAGTTGCTTGGGAATCGTCGTTTGAAGATGGGCATGTGAAACTGCGAAAAAAATTTTGAGAGCGCAGGACGGCTGCCGAAAGTCCGCGTAAAAACGCCCCCCGGGCCCAAAGTTTCACCGTGCAAAATCTCCGGTGCGGTTATTATGAAACTAGAATATATTCCGCAGATTCTGAAAGTTATTGCGATGGTTAGACTCTTTTAGTTGCTTGGGAATCGTCGTTTGAAGATGGGCATGTGAAACTGCGAAAAAAATTTTGAGAGCGCAGGACGGCTGCCGAAAGTCCGCGTAAAAACGCCCCCCGGGCCCAAAGTTTCACCGTGCAAAATCTCCGGTGCGGTTATTATGAAACTAGAATATATTCCGCAGATTCTGAAAGTTATTGCGATGGTTAGACTCTTTTAGTTGCTTGGGAATCGTCGTTTGAAGATGGGCATGTGAAACTGCGAAAAAAATTCCCGGTGAGCGCAGGACGGCTGCCGAAAGTCCGCGTAAAAACGCCCCCCGGGCCCAAAGTTTCACCGTGCAAAATCTCCGGTGCGGTTATTATGAAACTAGAATATATTCCGCAGATTCTGAAAGTTATTGCGATGGTTAGACTCTTTTAGTTGCTTGGGAATCGTCGTTTGAAGATGGGCATGTGAAACTGCGAAAAAAATTTTGAGAGCGCAGGACGGCTGCCGAAAGTCCGCGTAAAAACGCCCCCCGGGCCCAAAGTTTCACCGTGCAAAATCTCCGGTGCGGTTATTATGAAACTAGAATATATTCCGCAGATTCTGAAAGTTATTGCGATGGTTAGACTCTTTTAGTTGCTTGGGAATCGTCGTTTGAAGATGGGCATGTGAAACTGCGAAAAAAATTTTGAGAGCGCAGGACGGCTGCCGAAAGTCCGCGTAAAAACGCCCCCCGGGCCCAAAGTTTCACCGTGCAAAATCTCCGGTGCGGTTATTATGAAACTAGAATATATTCCGCAGATTCTGAAAGTTATTGCGATGGTTAGACTCTTTTAGTTGCTTGGGAATCGTCGTTTGAAGATGGGCATGTGAAACTGCGAAAAAAATTCCCGGTGAGCGCAGGACGGCTGCCGAAAGTCCGCGTAAAAACGCCCCCCGGGCCCAAAGTTTCACCGTGCAAAATCTCCGGTGCGGTTATTATGAAACTAGAATATATTCCGCAGATTCTGAAAGTTATTGCGATGGTTAGACTCTTTTAGTTGCTTGGGAATCGTCGTTTGAAGATGGGCATGTGAAACTGCGAAAAAAATTTTGAGAGCGCAGGACGGCTGCCGAAAGTCCGCGTAAAAACGCCCCCCGGGCCCAAAGTTTCACCGTGCAAAATCTCCGGTGCGGTTATTATGAAACTAGAATATATTCCGCAGATTCTGAAAGTTATTGCGATGGTTAGACTCTTTTAGTTGCTTGGGAATCGTCGTTTGAAGATGGGCATGTGAAACTGCGAAAAAAATTTTGAGAGCGCAGGACGGCTGCCGAAAGTCCGCGTAAAAACGCCCCCCGGGCCCAAAGTTTCACCGTGCAAAATCTCCGGTGCGGTTATTATGAAACTAGAATATATTCCGCAGATTCTGAAAGTTATTGCGATGGTTAGACTCTTTTAGTTGCTTGGGAATCGTCGTTTGAAGATGGGCATGTGAAACTGCGAAAAAAATTTTGAGAGCGCAGGACGGCTGCCGAAAGTCCGCGTAAAAACGCCCCCCGGGCCCAAAGTTTCACCGTGCAAAATCTCCGGTGCGGTTATTATGAAACTAGAATATATTCCGCAGATTCTGAAAGTTATTGCGATGGTTAGACTCTTTTAGTTGCTTGGGAATCGTCGTTTGAAGATGGGCATGTGAAACTGCGAAAAAAATTTTGAGAGCGCAGGACGGCTGCCGAAAGTCCGCGTAAAAACGCCCCCCGGGCCCAAAGTTTTACCGTGCAAAATCTCCGGTGCGGTTATTATGAAACTAGAATATATTCCGCAGATTCTGAAAGTTATTGCGATGGTTAGACTCTTTTAGTTGCTTGGGAATCGTCGTTTGAAGATGGGCATGTGAAACTGCGAAAAAAATTCCCGGTGAGCGCAGGACGGCTGCCGAAAGTCCGCGTAAAAACGCCCCCCGGGCCCAAAGTTTCACCGTGCAAAATCTCCGGTGCGGTTATTATGAAACTAGAATATATTCCGCAGATTCTGAAAGTTATTGCGATGGTTAGACTCTTTTAGTTGCTTGGGAATCGTCGTTTGAAGATGGGCATGTGAAACTGCGAAAAAAATTTTGAGAGCGCAGGACGGCTGCCGAAAGTCCGCGTAAAAACGCCCCCCAGGCCCAAAGTTTCACCGTGCAAAATCTCCGGTGCGGTTATTATGAAACTAGAATATATTCCGCGGACTTTCGGCAGCCGTCCTGCGCTCTCAAAATTTTTTTCGCAGTTTCACATGCCCATCTTCAAACGACGATTCCCAAGCAACTAAAAGAGTCTAACCATCGCAATAACTTTCAGAATCTGCGGAATATATTCTAGTTTCATAATAACCGCACCGGAGATTTTGCACGGTGAAACTTTGGGCCCGGGGGGCGTTTTTACGCGGACTTTCGGCAGCCGTCCTGCGCTCACCGGGAATTTTTTTCGCAGTTTCACATGCCCATCTTCAAACGACGATTCCCAAGCAACTAAAAGAGTCTAACCATCGCAATAACTTTCAGAATCTGCGGAATATATTCTAGTTTCATAATAACCGCACCGGAGATTTTGCACGGTGAAACTTTGGGCCCGGGGGGCGTTTTTACGCGGACTTTCGGCAGCCGTCCTGCGCTCTCAAAATTTTTTTCGCAGTTTCACATGCCCATCTTCAAACGACGATTCCCAAGCAACTAAAAGAGTCTAACCATCGCAATAACTTTCAGAATCTGCGGAATATATTCTAGTTTCATAATAACCGCACCGGAGATTTTGCACGGTGAAACTTTGGGCCCGGGGGGCGTTTTTACGCGGACTTTCGGCAGCCGTCCTGCGCTCTCAAAATTTTTTTCGCAGTTTCACATGCCCATCTTCAAACGACGATTCCCAAGCAACTAAAAGAGTCTAACCATCGCAATAACTTTCAGAATCTGCGGAATATATTCTAGTTTCATAATAACCGCACCGGAGATTTTGCACGGTGAAACTTTGGGCCCGGGGGGCGTTTTTACGCGGACTTTCGGCAGCCGTCCTGCGCTCTCAAAATTTTTTTCGCAGTTTCACATGCCCATCTTCAAACGACGATTCCCAAGCAACTAAAAGAGTCTAACCATCGCAATAACTTTCAGAATCTGCGGAATATATTCTAGTTTCATAATAACCGCACCGGAGATTTTGCACGGTGAAACTTTGGGCCCGGGGGGCGTTTTTACGCGGACTTTCGGCAGCCGTCCTGCGCTCTCAAAATTTTTTTCGCAGTTTCACATGCCCATCTTCAAACGACGATTCCCAAGCAACTAAAAGAGTCTAACCATCGCAATAACTTTCAGAATCTGCGGAATATATTCTAGTTTCATAATAACCGCACCGGAGATTTTGCACGGTGAAACTTTGGGCCCGGGGGGCGTTTTTACGCGGACTTTCGGCAGCCGTCCTGCGCTCTCAAAATTTTTTTCGCAGTTTCACATGCCCATCTTCAAACGACGATTCCCAAGCAACTAAAAGAGTCTAACCATCGCAATAACTTTCAGAATCTGCGGAATATATTCTAGTTTCATAATAACCGCACCGGAGATTTTGCACGGTGAAACTTTGGGCCCGGGGGGCGTTTTTACGCGGACTTTCGGCAGCCGTCCTGCGCTCTCAAAATTTTTTTCGCAGTTTCACATGCCCATCTTCAAACGACGATTCCCAAGCAACTAAAAGAGTCTAACCATCGCAATAACTTTCAGAATCTGCGGAATATATTCTAGTTTCATAATAACCGCACCGGAGATTTTGCACGGTGAAACTTTGGGCCCGGGGGGCGTTTTTACGCGGACTTTCGGCAGCCGTCCTGCGCTCTCAAAATTTTTTTCGCAGTTTCACATGCCCATCTTCAAACGACGATTCCCAAGCAACTAAAAGAGTCTAACCATCGCAATAACTTTCAGAATCTGCGGAATATATTCTAGTTTCATAATAACCGCACCGGAGATTTTGCACGGTGAAACTTTGGGCCCGGGGGGCGTTTTTACGCGGACTTTCGGCAGCCGTCCTGCGCTCTCAAAATTTTTTTCGCAGTTTCACATGCCCATCTTCAAACGACGATTCCCAAGCAACTAAAAGAGTCTAACCATCGCAATAACTTTCAGAATCTGCGGAATATATTCTAGTTTCATAATAACCGCACCGGAGATTTTGCACGGTGAAACTTTGGGCCCGGGGGGCGTTTTTACGCGGACTTTCGGCAGCCGTCCTGCGCTCTCAAAATTTTTTTCGCAGTTTCACATGCCCATCTTCAAACGACGATTCCCAAGCAACTAAAAGAGTCTAACCATCGCAATAACTTTCAGAATCTGCGGAATATATTCTAGTTTCATAATAACCGCACCGGAGATTTTGCACGGTGAAACTTTGGGCCCGGGGGGCGTTTTTACGCGGACTTTCGGCAGCCGTCCTGCGCTCTCAAAATTTTTTTCGCAGTTTCACATGCCCATCTTCAAACGACGATTCCCAAGCAACTAAAAGAGTCTAACCATCGCAATAACTTTCAGAATCTGCGGAATATATTCTAGTTTCATAATAACCGCACCGGAGATTTTGCACGGTGAAACTTTGGGCCCGGGGGGCGTTTTTACGCGGACTTTCGGCAGCCGTCCTGCGCTCTCAAAATTTTTTTTCGCAGTTTCACATGCCCATCTTCAAACGACGATTCCCAAGCAACTAAAAGAGTCTAACCATCGCAATAACTTTCAGAATCTGCGGAATATATTCTAGTTTCATAATAACCGCACCGGAGATTTTGCACGGTGAAACTTTGGGCCCGGGGGGCGTTTTTACGCGGACTTTCGGCAGCCGTCCTGCGCTCTCAAGAATTTTTTTCGCAGTTTCACATGCCCATCTTCAAACGACGATTCCCAAGCAACTAAAAGAGTCTAACCATCGCAATAACTTTCAGAATCTGCGGAATATATTCTAGTTTCATAATAACCGCACCGGAGATTTTGCACGGTGAAACTTTGGGCCCGGGGGGCGTTTTTACGCGGACTTTCGGCAGCCGTCCTGCGCTCTCAAAATTTTTTTCGCAGTTTCACATGCCCATCTTCAAACGACGATTCCCAAGCAACTAAAAGAGTCTAACCATCGCAATAACTTTCAGAATCTGCGGAATATATTCTAGTTTCATAATAACCGCACCGGAGATTTTGCACGGTGAAACTTTGGGCCCGGGGGGCGTTTTTACGCGGACTTTCGGCAGCCGTCCTGCGCTCTCAAATTTTTTTCGCAGTTTCACATGCCCATCTTCAAACGACGATTCCCAAGCAACTAAAAGAGTCTAACCATCGCAATAACTTTCAGAATCTGCGGAATATATTCTAGTTTCATAATAACCGCACCGGAGATTTTGCACGGTGAAACTTTGGGCCCGGGGGGCGTTTTTACGCGGACTTTCGGCAGCCGTCCTGCGCTCTCAAAATTTTTTTCGCAGTTTCACATGCCCATCTTCAAACGACGATTCCCAAGCAACTAAAAGAGTCTAACCATCGCAATAACTTTCAGAATCTGCGGAATATATTCTAGTTTCATAATAACCGCACCGGAGATTTTGCACGGTGAAACTTTGGGCCCGGGGGGCGTTTTTACGCGGACTTTCGGCAGCCGTCCTGCGCTCTCAAAATTTTTTTCGCAGTTTCACATGCCCATCTTCAAACGACGATTCCCAAGCAACTAAAAGAGTCTAACCATCGCAATAACTTTCAGAATCTGCGGAATATATTCTAGTTTCATAATAACCGCACCGGAGATTTTGCACGGTGAAACTTTGGGCCCGGGGGGCGTTTTTACGCGGACTTTCGGCAGCCGTCCTGCGCTCTCAAATTTTTTTCGCAGTTTCACATGCCCATCTTCAAACGACGATTCCCAAGCAACTAAAAGAGTCTAACCATCGCAATAACTTTCAGAATCTGCGGAATATATTCTAGTTTCATAATAACCGCACCGGAGATTTTGCACGGTGAAACTTTGGGCCCGGGGGGCGTTTTTACGCGGACTTTCGGCAGCCGTCCTGCGCTCTCAAAATTTTTTTCGCAGTTTCACATGCCCATCTTCAAACGACGATTCCCAAGCAACTAAAAGAGTCTAACCATCGCAATAACTTTCAGAATCTGCGGAATATATTCTAGTTTCATAATAACCGCACCGGAGATTTGCACGGTGAAACTTTGGGCCCGGGGGGCGTTTTTACGCGGACTTTCGGCAGCCGTCCTGCGCTCTCAAAATTTTTTTCGCAGTTTCACATGCCCATCTTCAAACGACGATTCCCTTCCCAAGCAACTAAAAGAGTCTAACCATCGCAATAACTTTCAGAATCTGCGGAATATATTCTAGTTTCATAATAACCGCACCGGAGATTTTGCACGGTGAAACTTTGGGCCCGGGGGGCGTTTTTACGCGGACTTTCGGCAGCCGTCCTGCGCTCTCAAAATTTTTTTCGCAGTTTCACATGCCCATCTTCAAACGACGATTCCCAAGCAACTAAAAGAGTCTAACCATCGCAATAACTTTCAGAATCTGCGGAATATATTCTAGTTTCATAATAACCGCACCGGAGATTTTGCACGGTGAAACTTTGGGCCCGGGGGGCGTTTTTACGCGGACTTTCGGCAGCCGTCCTGCGCTCACCGGGAAATTTTTTTCGCAGTTTCACATGCCCATCTTCAAACGACGATTCCCAAGCAACTAAAAGAGTCTAACCATCGCAATAACTTTCAGAATCTGCGGAATATATTCTAGTTTCATAATAACCGCACCGGAGATTTTGCACGGTGAAACTTTGGGCCCGGGGGGCGTTTTTACGCGGACTTTCGGCAGCCGTCCTGCGCTCTCAGGTAAAATTTTTTTCGCAGTTTCACATGCCCATCTTCAAACGACGATTCCCAAGCAACTAAAAGAGTCTAACCATCGCAATAACTTTCAGAATCTGCGGAATATATTCTAGTTTCATAATAACCGCACCGGAGATTTTGCACGGTGAAACTTTGGGCCCGGGGGGCGTTTTTACGCGGACTTTCGGCAGCCGTCCTGCGCTCTCAAAATTTTTTTCGCAGTTTCACATGCCCATCTTCAAACGACGATTCCCAAGCAACTAAAAGAGTCTAACCATCGCAATAACTTTCAGAATCTGCGGAATATATTCTAGTTTCATAATAACCGCACCGGAGATTTTGCACGGTGAAACTTTGGGCCCGGGGGGCGTTTTTACGCGGACTTTCGGCAGCCGTCCTGCGCTCTCAAAATTTTTTTCGCAGTTTCACATGCCCATCTTCAAACGACGATTCCCAAGCAACTAAAAGAGTCTAACCATCGCAATAACTTTCAGAATCTGCGGAATATATTCTAGTTTCATAATAACCGCACCGGAGATTTTGCACGGTGAAACTTTGGGCCCGGGGGGCGTTTTTACGCGGACTTTCGGCAGCCGTCCTGCGCTCTCAAAATTTTTTTCGCAGTTTCACATGCCCATCTTCAAACGACGATTCCCAAGCAACTAAAAGAGTCTAACCATCGCAATAACTTTCAGAATCTGCGGAATATATTCTAGTTTCATAATAACCGCACCGGAGATTTTGCACGGTGAAACTTTGGGCCCGGGGGGCGTTTTTACGCGGACTTTCGGCAGCCGTCCTGCGCTCTCAAAATTTTTTTCGCAGTTTCTTTCACATGCCCATCTTCAAACGACGATTCCCAAGCAACTAAAAGAGTCTAACCATCGCAATAACTTTCAGAATCTGCGGAATATATTCTAGTTTCATAATAACCGCACCGGAGATTTTGCACGGTGAAACTTTGGGCCCGGGGGGCGTTTTTACGCGGACTTTCGGCAGCCGTCCTGCGCTCTCAAAATTTTTTTCGCAGTTTCACATGCCCATCTTCAAACGACGATTCCCAAGCAACTAAAAGAGTCTAACCATCGCAATAACTTTCAGAATCTGCGGAATATATTCTAGTTTCATAATAACCGCACCGGAGATTTTGCACGGTGAAACTTTGGGCCCGGGGGGCGTTTTTACGCGGACTTTCGGCAGCCGTCCTGCGCTCTCAAAATTTTTTTCGCAGTTTCACATGCCCATCTTCAAACGACGATTCCCAAGCAACTAAAAGAGTCTAACCATCGCAATAACTTTCAGAATCTGCGGAATATATTCTAGTTTCATAATAACCGCACCGGAGATTTTGCACGGTGAAACTTTGGGCCCGGGGGGCGTTTTTACGCGGACTTTCGGCAGCCGTCCTGCGCTCTCAAAATTTTTTTCGCAGTTTCACATGCCCATCTTCAAACGACGATTCCCAAGCAACTAAAAGAGTCTAACCATCGCAATAACTTTCAGAATCTGCGGAATATATTCTAGTTTCATAATAACCGCACCGGAGATTTTGCACGGTGAAACTTTGGGCCCGGGGGGCGTTTTTACGCGGACTTTCGGCAGCCGTCCTGCGCTCTCAAAATTTTTTTCGCAGTTTCACATGCCCATCTTCAAACGACGATTCCCAAGCAACTAAAAGAGTCTAACCATCGCAATAACTTTCAGAATCTGCGGAATATATTCTAGTTTCATAATAACCGCACCGGAGATTTTGCACGGTGAAACTTTGGGCCCGGGGGGCGTTTTTACGCGGACTTTCGGCAGCCGTCCTGCGCTCTCAAAATTTTTTTCGCAGTTTCACATGCCCATCTTCAAACGACGATTCCCAAGCAACTAAAAGAGTCTAACCATCGCAATAACTTTCAGAATCTGCGGAATATATTCTAGTTTCATAATAACCGCACCGGAGATTTTGCACGGTGAAACTTTGGGCCCGGGGGGCGTTTTTACGCGGACTTTCGGCAGCCGTCCTGCGCTCTCAAAATTTTTTTCGCAGTTTCACATGCCCATCTTCAAACGACGATTCCCAAGCAACTAAAAGAGTCTAACCATCGCAATAACTTTCAGAATCTGCGGAATATATTCTAGTTTCATAATAACCGCACCGGAGATTTTGCACGGTGAAACTTTGGGCCCGGGGGGCGTTTTTACGCGGACTTTCGGCAGCCGTCCTGCGCTCTCAAAATTTTTTTCGCAGTTTCACATGCCCATCTTCAAACGACGATTCCCAAGCAACTAAAAGAGTCTAACCATCGCAATAACTTTCAGAATCTGCGGAATATATTCTAGTTTCATAATAACCGCACCGGAGATTTTGCACGGTGAAACTTTGGGCCCGGGGGGCGTTTTTACGCGGACTTTCGGCAGCCGTCCTGCGCTCTCAAAATTTTTTTCGCAGTTTCACATGCCCATCTTCAAACGACGATTCCCAAGCAACTAAAAGAGTCTAACCATCGCAATAACTTTCAGAATCTGCGGAATATATTCTAGTTTCATAATAACCGCACCGGAGATTTTGCACGGTGAAACTTTGGGCCCGGGGGGCGTTTTTACGCGGACTTTCGGCAGCCGTCCTGCGCTCTCAAAATTTTTTTCGCAGTTTCACATGCCCATCTTCAAACGACGATTCCCAAGCAACTAAAAGAGTCTAACCATCGCAATAACTTTCAGAATCTGCGGAATATATTCTAGTTTCATAATAACCGCACCGGAGATTTTGCACGGTGAAACTTTGGGCCCGGGGGGCGTTTTTACGCGGACTTTCGGCAGCCGTCCTGCGCTCTCAAAATTTTTTTCGCAGTTTCACATGCCCATCTTCAAACGACGATTCCCAAGCAACTAAAAGAGTCTAACCATCGCAATAACTTTCAGAATCTGCGGAATGTATTCTAATTTCATAATAACCGCACCGGAGATTTTGCACGGTGAAACTTTGGGCCCGGGGGGCGTTTTTACGCGGACTTTCGGCAGCCGTCCTGCGCTCACGGAATTTTTTTCGCAGTTTCACATGCCCATCTTCAAACGACGATTCCCAAGCAACTAAAAGAGTCTAACCATCGCAATAACTTTCAGAATCTGCGGAATATATTCTAGTTTCATAATAACCGCACCGGAGATTTTGCACGGTGAAACTTTGGGCCCGGGGGGCGTTTTTACGCGGACTTTCGGCAGCCGTCCTGCGCTCTCAAAATTTTTTTCGCAGTTTCACATGCCCATCTTCAAACGACGATTCCCAAGCAACTAAAAGAGTCTAACCATCGCAATAACTTTCAGAATCTGCGGAATATATTCTAGTTTCATAATAACCGCACCGGAGATTTTGCACGGTGAAACTTTGGGCCCGGGGGGCGTTTTTACGCGGACTTTCGGCAGCCGTCCTGCGCTCTCAAAATTTTTTTCGCAGTTTCACATGCCCATCTTCAAACGACGATTCCCAAGCAACTAAAAGAGTCTAACCATCGCAATAACTTTCAGAATCTGCGGAATATATTCTAGTTTCATAATAACCGCACCGGAGATTTTGCACGGTGAAACTTTGGGCCCGGGGGGCGTTTTTACGCGGACTTTCGGCAGCCGTCCTGCGCTCTCAAAATTTTTTTCGCAGTTTCACATGCCCATCTTCAAACGACGATTCCCAAGCAACTAAAAGAGTCTAACCATCGCAATAACTTTCAGAATCTGCGGAATATATTCTAGTTTCATAATAACCGCACCGGAGATTTTGCACGGTGAAACTTTGGGCCCGGGGGGCGTTTTTACGCGGACTTTCGGCAGCCGTCCTGCGCTCTCAAAATTTTTTTCGCAGTTTCACATGCCCATCTTCAAACGACGATTCCCAAGCAACTAAAAGAGTCTAACCATCGCAATAACTTTCAGAATCTGCGGAATATATTCTAGTTTCATAATAACCGCACCGGAGATTTTGCACGGTGAAACTTTGGGCCCGGGGGGCGTTTTTACGCGGACTTTCGGCAGCCGTCCTGCGCTCTCAAAATTTTTTTCGCAGTTTCACATGCCCATCTTCAAACGACGATTCCCAAGCAACTAAAAGAGTCTAACCATCGCAATAACTTTCAGAATCTGCGGAATATATTCTAGTTTCATAATAACCGCACCGGAGATTTTGCACGGTGAAACTTTGGGCCCGGGGGGCGTTTTTACGCGGACTTTCGGCAGCCGTCCTGCGCTCTCAAAATTTTTTTCGCAGTTTCACATGCCCATCTTCAAACGACGATTCCCAAGCAACTAAAAGAGTCTAACCATCGCAATAACTTTCAGAATCTGCGGAATATATTCTAGTTTCATAATAACCGCACCGGAGATTTTGCACGGTGAAACTTTGGGCCCGGGGGGCGTTTTTACGCGGACTTTCGGCAGCCGTCCTGCGCTCACCGGGAATTTTTTTCGCAGTTTCACATGCCCATCTTCAAACGACGATTCCCAAGCAACTAAAAGAGTCTAACCATCGCAATAACTTTCAGAATCTGCGGAATATATTCTAGTTTCATAATATCCGCACCGGAGATTTTGCACGGTGAAACTTTGGGCCCGGGGGGCGTTTTTACGCGGACTTTCGGCAGCCGTCCTGCGCTCTCAAAATTTTTTTCGCAGTTTCACATGCCCATCTTCAAACGACGATTCCCAAGCAACTAAAAGAGTCTAACCATCGCAATAACTTTCAGAATCTGCGGAATATATTCTAGTTTCATAATAACCGCACCGGAGATTTTGCACGGTGAAACTTTGGGCCCGGGGGGCGTTTTTACGCGGACTTTCGGCAGCCGTCCTGCGCTCACCGGGAATTTTTTTCGCAGTTTCACATGCCCATCTTCAAACGACGATTCCCAAGCAACTAAAAGAGTCTAACCATCGCAATAACTTTCACAATCTGCGGAATATATTCTAGTTTCATAATAACCGCACCGGAGATTTTGCACGGTGAAACTTTGGGCCCGGGGGGCGTTTTTACGCGGACTTTCGGCAGCCGTCCTGCGCTCTCAAAATTTTTTTCGCAGTTTCACATGCCCATCTTCAAACGACGATTCCCAAGCAACTAAAAGAGTCTAACCATCGCAATAACTTTCAGAATCTGCGGAATATATTCTAGTTTCATAATAACCGCACCGGAGATTTTGCACGGTGAAACTTTGGGCCCGGGGGGCGTTTTTACGCGGACTTTCGGCAGCCGTCCTGCGCTCTCAAAATTTTTTTCGCAGTTTCACATGCCCATCTTCAAACGACGATTCCCAAGCAACTAAAAGAGTCTAACCATCGCAATAACTTTCAGAATCTGCGGAATATATTCTAGTTTCATAATAACCGCACCGGAGATTTTGCACGGTGAAACTTTGGGCCCGGGGGGCGTTTTTACGCGGACTTTCGGCAGCCGTCCTGCGCTCTCAAAATTTTTTTCGCAGTTTCACATGCCCATCTTCAAACGACGATTCCCAAGCAACTAAAAGAGTCTAACCATCGCAATAACTTTCAGAATCTGCGGAATATATTCTAGTTTCATAATAACCGCACCGGAGATTTTGCACGGTGAAACTTTGGGCCCGGGGGGCGTTTTTACGCGGACTTTCGGCAGCCGTCCTGCGCTCACCGGGAATTTTTTTCGCAGTTTCACATGCCCATCTTCAAACGACGATTCCCAAGCAACTAAAAGAGTCTAACCATCGCAATAACTTTCAGAATCTGCGGAATATATTCTAGTTTCATAATAACCGCACCGGAGATTTTGCACGGTGAAACTTTGGGCCCGGGGGGCGTTTTTACGCGGACTTTCGGCAGCCGTCCTGCGCTCTCAAAATTTTTTTCGCAGTTTCACATGCCCATCTTCAAACGACGATTCCCAAGCAACTAAAAGAGTCTAACCATCGCAATAACTTTCAGAATCTGCGGAATATATTCTAGTTTCTTAATAACCGCACCGGATATTTTGCACGGTGAAACTTTGGGCCCGGGGGGCGTTTTTACGCGGACTTTCGGCAGCCGTCCTGCGCTCACCGGGAATTTTTTTCGCAGTTTCACATGCCCATCTTCAAACGACGATTCCCAAGCAACTAAAAGAGTCTAACCATCGCAATAACTTTCAGAATCTGCGGAATATATTCTAGTTTCATAATAACCGCACCGGAGATTTTGCACGGTGAAACTTTGGGCCCGGGGGGCGTTTTTACGCGGACTTTCGGCAGCCGTCCTGCGCTCTCAAAATTTTTTTCGCAGTTTCACATGCCCATCTTCAAACGACGATTCCCAAGCAACTAAAAGAGTCTAACCATCGCAATAACTTTCAGAATCTGCGGAATATATTCTAGTTTCATAATAACCGCACCGGAGATTTTGCACGGTGAAACTTTGGGCCCGGGGGGCGTTTTTACGCGGACTTTCGGCAGCCGTCCTGCGCTCTCAAAATTTTTTTCGCAGTTTCACATGCCCATCTTCAAACGACGATTCCCAAGCAACTAAAAGAGTCTAACCATCGCAATAACTTTCAGAATCTGCGGAATATATTCTAGTTTCATAATAACCGCACCGGAGATTTTGCACGGTGAAACTTTGGGCCCGGGGGGCGTTTTTACGCGGACTTTCGGCAGCCGTCCTGCGCTCTCAAAATTTTTTTCGCAGTTTCACATGCCCATCTTCAAACGACGATTCCCAAGCAACTAAAAGAGTCTAACCATCGCAATAACTTTCAGAATCTGCGGAATATATTCTAGTTTCATAATAACCGCACCGGAGATTTTGCACGGTGAAACTTTGGGCCCGGGGGGCGTTTTTACGCGGACTTTCGGCAGCCGTCCTGCGCTCACCGGGAATTTTTTTCGCAGTTTCACATGCCCATCTTCAAACGACGATTCCCAAGCAACTAAAAGAGTCTAACCATCGCAATAACTTTCAGAATCTGCGGAATATATTCTAGTTTCATAATAACCGCACCGGAGATTTTGCACGGTGAAACTTTGGGCCCGGGGGGCGTTTTTACGCGGACTTTCGGCAGCCGTCCTGCGCTCTCAAAATTTTTTTCGCAGTTTCACATGCCCATCTTCAAACGACGATTCCCAAGCAACTAAAAGAGTCTAACCATCGCAATAACTTTCAGAATCTGCGGAATATATTCTAGTTTCATAATAACCGCACCGGAGATTTTGCACGGTGAAACTTTGGGCCCGGGGGGCGTTTTTACGCGGACTTTCGGCAGCCGTCCTGCGCTCTCAAAATTTTTTTCGCAGTTTCACATGCCCATCTTCAAACGACGATTCCCAAGCAACTAAAAGAGTCTAACCATCGCAATAACTTTCAGAATCTGCGGAATATATTCTAGTTTCATAATAACCGCACCGGAGATTTTGCACGGTGAAACTTTGGGCCCGGGGGGCGTTTTTACGCGGACTTTCGGCAGCCGTCCTGCGCTCTCAAAATTTTTTTCGCAGTTTCACATGCCCATCTTCAAACGACGATTCCCAAGCAACTAAAAGAGTCTAACCATCGCAATAACTTTCAGAATCTGCGGAATATATTCTAGTTTCATAATAACCGCACCGGAGATTTTGCACGGTGAAACTTTGGGCCCGGGGGGCGTTTTTACACGGACTTTCGGCAGCCGTCCTGCGCTCTCAAAATTTTTTTCGCAGTTTCACATGCCCATCTTCAAACGACGATTCCCAAGCAACTAAAAGAGTCTAACCATCGCAATAACTTTCAGAATCTGCGGAATATATTCTAGTTTCATAATAACCGCACCGGAGATTTTGCACGGTGAAACTTTGGGCCCGGGGGGCGTTTTTACGCGGACTTTCGGCAGCCGTCCTGCGCTCTCAAAATTTTTTTCGCAGTTTCACATGCCCATCTTCAAACGACGATTCCCAAGCAACTAAAAGAGTCTAACCATCGCAATAACTTTCAGAATCTGCGGAATATATTCTAGTTTCATAATAACCGCACCGGAGATTTTGCACGGTGAAACTTTGGGCCCGGGGGGCGTTTTTACGCGGACTTTCGGCAGCCGTCCTGCGCTCTCAAAATTTTTTTCGCAGTTTCACATGCCCATCTTCAAACGACGATTCCCAAGCAACTAAAAGAGTCTAACCATCGCAATAACTTTCAGAATCTGCGGAATATATTCTAGTTTCATAATAACCGCACCGGAGATTTTGCACGGTGAAACTTTGGGCCCGGGGGGCGTTTTTACGCGGACTTTCGGCAGCCGTCCTGCGCTCACCGGGAATTTTTTTCGCAGTTTCACTTCAAACGACGATTCCCAAGCAACTAAAAGAGTCTAACCATCGCAATAACTTTCAGAATCTGCGGAATATATTCTAGTTTCATAATAACCGCACCGGAGATTTTGCACGGTGAAACTTTGGGCCCGGGGGGCGTTTTTACGCGGACTTTCGGCAGCCGTCCTGCGCTCACCGGGAATTTTTTTCGCAGTTTCACATGCCCATCTTCAAACGACGATTCCCAAGCAACTAAAAGAGTCTAACCATCGCAATAACTTTCAGAATCTGCGGAATATATTCTAGTTTCATAATAACCGCACCGGAGATTTTGCACGGTGAAACTTTGGGCCCGGGGGGCGTTTTTACGCGGACTTTCGGCAGCCGTCCTGCGCTCTCAAAATTTTTTTCGCAGTTTCACATGCCCATCTTCAAACGACGATTCCCAAGCAACTAAAAGAGTCTAACCATCGCAATAACTTTCAGAATCTGCGGAATATATTCTAGTTTCATAATAACCGCACCGGAGATTTTGCACGGTGAAACTTTGGGCCCGGGGGGCGTTTTTACGCGGACTTTCGGCAGCCGTCCTGCGCTCTCAAAATTTTTTTCGCAGTTTCACATGCCCATCTTCAAACGACGATTCCCAAGCAACTAAAAGAGTCTAACCATCGCAATAACTTTCAGAATCTGCGGAATATATTCTAGTTTCATAATAACCGCACCGGAGATTTTGCACGGTGAAACTTTGGGCCCGGGGGGCGTTTTTACGCGGACTTTCGGCAGCCGTCCTGCGCTCTCAAAATTTTTTTCGCAGTTTCACATGCCCATCTTCAAACGACGATTCCCAAGCAACTAAAAGAGTCTAACCATCGCAATAACTTTCAGAATCTGCGGAATATATTCTAGTTTCATAATAACCGCACCGGAGATTTTGCACGGTGAAACTTTGGGCCCGGGGGGCGTTTTTACGTGGACTTTCGGCAGCCGTCCTGCGCTCACCGGGAATTTTTTTCGCAGTTTCACATGCCCATCTTTAAACGACGATTCCCAAGCAACTAAAAGAGTCTAACCATCGCAATAACTTTCAGAATCTGCGGAATATATTCTAGTTTCATAATAACCGCACCGGAGATTTTGCACGGTGAAACTTTGGGCCCGGGGGGCGTTTTTACGCGGACTTTCGGCAGCCGTCCTGCGCTCTCAAAATTTTTTTCGCAGTTTCACATGCCCATCTTCAAACGACGATTCCCAAGCAACTAAAAGAGTCTAACCATCGCAATAACTTTCAGAATCTGCGGAATATATTCTAGTTTCATAATAACCGCACCGGAGATTTTGCACGGTGAAACTTTGGGCCCGGGGGGCGTTTTTACGCGGACTTTCGGCAGCCGTCCTGCGCTCTCAAAATTTTTTTCGCAGTTTCACATGCCCATCTTCAAACGACGATTCCCAAGCAACTAAAAGAGTCTAACCATCGCAATAACTTTCAGAATCTGCGGAATATATTCTAGTTTCATAATAACCGCACCGGAGATTTTGCACGGTGAAACTTTGGGCCCGGGGGGCGTTTTTACGCGGACTTTCGGCAGCCGTCCTGCGCTCTCAAAATTTTTTTCGCAGTTTCACATGCCCATCTTCAAACGACGATTCCCAAGCAACTAAAAGAGTCTAACCATCGCAATAACTTTCAGAATCTGCGGAATATATTCTAGTTTCATAATAACCGCACCGGAGATTTTGCACGGTGAAACTTTGGGCCCGGGGGGCGTTTTTACGCGGACTTTCGGCAGCCGTCCTGCGCTCTCAAAATTTTTTTCGCAGTTTCACATGCCCATCTTCAAACGACGATTCCCAAGCAACTAAAAGAGTCTAACCATCGCAATAACTTTCAGAATCTGCGGAATATATTCTAGTTTCATAATAACCGCACCGGAGATTTTGCACGGTGAAACTTTGGGCCCGGGGGGCGTTTTTACGCGGACTTTCGGCAGCCGTCCTGCGCTCACCGGGAATTTTTTTCGCAGTTTCACATGCCCATCTTCAAACGACGATTCCCAAGCAACTAAAAGAGTCTAACCATCGCAATAACTTTCAGAATCTGCGGAATATATTCTAGTTTCATAATAACCGCACCGGAGATTTTGCACGGTGAAACTTTGGGCCCGGGGGGCGTTTTTACGCGGACTTTCGGCAGCCGTCCTGCGCTCTCAAAATTTTTTTCGCAGTTTCACATGCCCATCTTCAAACGACGATTCCCAAGCAACTAAAAGAGTCTAACCATCGCAATAACTTTCAGAATCTGCGGAATATATTCTAGTTTCATAATAACCGCACCGGAGATTTTGCACGGTGAAACTTTGGGCCCGGGGGGCGTTTTTACGCGGACTTTCGGCAGCCGTCCTGCGCTCTCAAAATTTTTTTCGCAGTTTCACATGCCCATCTTCAAACGACGATTCCCAAGCAACTAAAAGAGTCTAACCATCGCAATAACTTTCAGAATCTGCGGAATATATTCTAGTTTCATAATAACCGCACCGGAGATTTTGCACGGTGAAACTTTGGGCCCGGGGGGCGTTTTTACGCGGACTTTCGGCAGCCGTCCTGCGCTCACCGGGAATTTTTTTCGCAGTTTCACATGCCCATCTTCAAACGACGATTCCCAAGCAACTAAAAGAGTCTAACCATCGCAATAACTTTCAGAATCTGCGTAATATATTCTAGTTTCATAATAACCGCACCGGAGATTTTGCACGGTGAAACTTTGGGCCCGGGGGGCGTTTTTACGCGGACTTTCGGCAGCCGTCCTGCGCTCTCAAAATTTTTTTCGCAGTTTCACATGCCCATCTTCAAACGACGATTCCCAAGCAACTAAAAGAGTCTAACCATCGCAATAACTTTCAGAATCTGCGGAATATATTCTAGTTTCATAATAACCGCACCGGAGATTTTGCACGGTGAAACTTTGGGCCCGGGGGGCGTTTTTACGCGGACTTTCGGCAGCCGTCCTGCGCTCTCAAAATTTTTTTCGCAGTTTCACATGCCCATCTTCAAACGACGATTCCCAAGCAACTAAAAGAGTCTAACCATCGCAATAACTTTCAGAATCTGCGGAATATATTCTAGTTTCATAATAACCGCACCGGAGATTTTGCACGGTGAAACTTTGGGCCCGGGGGGCGTTTTTACGCGGACTTTCGGCAGCCGTCCTGCGCTCTCAAAATTTTTTTCGCAGTTTCACATGCCCATCTTCAAACGACGATTCCCAAGCAACTAAAAGAGTCTAACCATCGCAATAACTTTCAGAATCTGCGGAATATATTCTAGTTTCATAATAACCGCACCGGAGATTTTGCACGGTGAAACTTTGGGCCCGGGGGGCGTTTTTACGCGGACTTTCGGCAGCCGTCCTGCGCTCACCGGGAATTTTTTTCGCAGTTTCACATGCCCATCTTCAAACGACGATTCCCAAGCAACTAAAAGAGTCTAACCATCGCAATAACTTTCAGAATCTGCGGAATATATTCTAGTTTCATAATAACCGCACCGGAGATTTTGCACGGTGAAACTTTGGGCCCGGGGGGCGTTTTTACGCGGACTTTCGGCAGCCGTCCTGCGCTCTCAAAATTTTTTTCGCAGTTTCACATGCCCATCTTCAAACGACGATTCCCAAGCAACTAAAAGAGTCTAACCATCGCAATAACTTTCAGAATCTGCGGAATATATTCTAGTTTCATAATAACCGCACCGGAGATTTTGCACGGTGAAACTTTGGGCCCGGGGGGCGTTTTTACGCGGACTTTCGGCAGCCGTCCTGCGCTCTCAAAATTTTTTCGCAGTTTCACATGCCCATCTTCAAACGACGATTCCCAAGCAACTAAAAGAGTCTAACCATCGCAATAACTTTCAGAATCTGCGGAATATATTCTAGTTTCATAATAACCGCACCGGAGATTTTGCACGGTGAAACTTTGGGCCCGGGGGGCGTTTTTACGCGGACTTTCGGCAGCCGTCCTGCGCTCACCGGGAATTTTTTTCGCAGTTTCACATGCCCATCTTCAAACGACGATTCCCAAGCAACTAAAAGAGTCTAACCATCGCAATAACTTTCAGAATCTGCGGAATATATTCTAGTTTCATAATAACCGCACCGGAGATTTTGCACGGTGAAACTTTGGGCCCGGGGGGCGTTTTTACGCGGACTTTCGGCAGCCGTCCTGCGCTCACCGGGAATTTTTTTCGCAGTTTCACATGCCCATCTTCAAACGACGATTCCCAAGCAACTAAAAGAGTCTAACCATCGCAATAACTTTCAGAATCTGCGGAATATATTCTAGTTTCATAATAACCGCACCGGAGATTTTGCACGGTGAAACTTTGGGCCCGGGGGGCGTTTTTACGCGGACTTTCGGCAGCCGTCCTGCGCTCTCAAAATTTTTTTCGCAGTTTCACATGCCCATCTTCAAACGACGATTCCCAAGCAACTAAAAGAGTCTAACCATCGCAATAACTTTCAGAATCTGCGGAATATATTCTAGTTTCATAATAACCGCACCGGAGATTTTGCACGGTGAAACTTTGGGCCCGGGGGGCGTTTTTACGCGGACTTTCGGCAGCCGTCCTGCGCTCTCAAAATTTTTTTCGCAGTTTCACATGCCCATCTTCAAACGACGATTCCCAAGCAACTAAAAGAGTCTAACCATCGCAATAACTTTCAGAATCTGCGGAATATATTCTAGTTTCATAATAACCGCACCGGAGATTTTGCACGGTGAAACTTTGGGCCCGGGGGGCGTTTTCACTTACGCGGACTTTCGGCAGCCGTCCTGCGCTCACCGGGAATTTTTTTCGCAGTTTCACATGCCCATCTTCAAACGACGATTCCCAAGCAACTAAAAGAGTCTAACCATCGCAATAACTTTCAGAATCTGCGGAATATATTCTAGTTTCATAATAACCGCACCGGAGATTTTGCACGGTGAAACTTTGGGCCCGGGGGGCGTTTTTACGCGGACTTTCGGCAGCCGTCCTGCGCTCTCAAAATTTTTTTCGCAGTTTCACATGCCCATCTTTAAACGACGATTCCCAAGCAACTAAAAGAGTCTAACCATCGCAATAACTTTCAGAATCTGCGGAATATATTCTAGTTTCATAATAACCGCACCGGAGATTTTGCACGGTGAAACTTTGGGCCCGGGGGGCGTTTTTACGCGGACTTTCGGCAGCCGTCCTGCGCTCTCAAAATTTTTTTCGCAGTTTCACATGCCCATCTTCAAACGACGATTCCCAAGCAACTAAAAGAGTCTAACCATCGCAATAACTTTCAGAATCTGCGGAATATATTCTAGTTTCATAATAACCGCACCGGAGATTTTGCACGGTGAAGCTTTGGGCCCGGGGGGCGTTTTTACGCGGACTTTCGGCAGCCGTCCTGCGCTCACCGGGAATTTTTTTCGCAGTTTCACATGCCCATCTTCAAACGACGATTCCCAAGCAACTAAAAGAGTCTAACCATCGCAATAACTTTCAGAATCTGCGGAATATATTCTAGTTTCATAATAACCGCACCGGAGATTTTGCACGGTGAAACTTTGGGCCCGGGGGGCGTTTTTACGCGGACTTTCGGCAGCCGTCCTGCGCTCTCAAAATTTTTTTCGCAGTTTCACATGCCCATCTTCAAACGACGATTCCCAAGCAACTAAAAGAGTCTAACCATCGCAATAACTTTCAGAATCTGCGGAATATATTCTAGTTTCATAATAACCGCACCGGAGATTTTGCACGGTGAAACTTTGGGCCCGGGGGGCGTTTTTACGCGGACTTTCGGCAGCCGTCCTGCGCTCTCAAAATTTTTTTCGCAGTTTCACATGCCCATCTTCAAACGACGATTCCCAAGCAACTAAAAGAGTCTAACCATCGCAATAACTTTCAGAATCTGCGGAATATATTCTAGTTTCATAATAACCGCACCGGAGATTTTGCACGGTGAAACTTTGGGCCCGGGGGGCGTTTTTACGCGGACTTTCGGCAGCCGTCCTGCGCTCTCAAAATTTTTTTCGCAGTTTCACATGCCCATCTTCAAACGACGATTCCCAAGCAACTAAAAGAGTCTAACCATCGCAATAACTTTCAGAATCTGCGGAATATATTCTAGTTTCATAATAACCGCACCGGAGATTTTGCACGGTGAAACTTTGGGCCCGGGGGGCGTTTTTACGCGGACTTTCGGCAGCCGTCCTGCGCTCTCAAAATTTTTTTCGCAGTTTCACATGCCCATCTTCAAACGACGATTCCCAAGCAACTAAAAGAGTCTAACCATCGCAATAACTTTCAGAATCTGCGGAATATATTCTAGTTTCATAATAACCGCACCGGAGATTTTGCACGGTGAAACTTTGGGCCCGGGGGGCGTTTTTACGCGGACTTTCGGCAGCCGTCCTGCGCTCTCAAAATTTTTTTCGCAGTTTCACATGCCCATCTTCAAACGACGATTCCCAAGCAACTAAAAGAGTCTAACCATCGCAATAACTTTCAGAATCTGCGGAATATATTCTAGTTTCATAATAACCGCACCGGAGATTTTGCACGGTGAAACTTTGGGCCCGGGGGGCGTTTTTACGCGGACTTTCGGCAGCCGTCCTGCGCTCTCAAAATTTTTTTCGCAGTTTCACATGCCCATCTTCAAACGACGATTCCCAAGCAACTAAAAGAGTCTAACCATCGCAATAACTTTCAGAATCTGCGGAATATATTCTAGTTTCATAATAACCGCACCGGAGATTTTGCACGGTGAAACTTTGGGCCCGGGGGGCGTTTTTACGCGGACTTTCGGCAGCCGTCCTGCGCTCTCAAAATTTTTTTCGCAGTTTCACATGCCCATCTTCAAACGACGATTCCCAAGCAACTAAAAGAGTCTAACCATCGCAATAACTTTCAGAATCTGCGGAATATATTCTAGTTTCATAATAACCGCACCGGAGATTTTGCACGGTGAAACTTTGGGCCCGGGGGGCGTTTTTACGCGGACTTTCGGCAGCCGTCCTGCGCTCTCAAAATTTTTTTCGCAGTTTCACATGCCCATCTTCAAACGACGATTCCCAAGCAACTAAAAGAGTCTAACCATCGCAATAACTTTCAGAATCTGCGGAATATATTCTAGTTTCATAATAACCGCACCGGAGATTTTGCACGGTGAAACTTTGGGCCCGGGGGGCGTTTTTACGCGGACTTTCGGCAGCCGTCCTGCGCTCTCAAAATTTTTTTCGCAGTTTCACATGCCCATCTTCAAACGACGATTCCCAAGCAACTAAAAGAGTCTAACCATCGCAATAACTTTCAGAATCTGCGGAATATATTCTAGTTTCATAATAACCGCACCGGAGATTTTGCACGGTGAAACTTTGGGCCCGGGGGGCGTTTTTACGCGGACTTTCGGCAGCCGTCCTGCGCTCTCAAAATTTTTTTCGCAGTTTCACATGCCCATCTTCAAACGACGATTCCCAAGCAACTAAAAGAGTCTAACCATCGCAATAACTTTCAGAATCTGCGGAATATATTCTAGTTTCATAATAACCGCACCGGAGATTTTGCACGGTGAAACTTTGGGCCCGGGGGGCGTTTTTACGCGGACTTTCGGCAGCCGTCCTGCGCTCTCAAAATTTTTTTCGCAGTTTCACATGCCCATCTTCAAACGACGATTCCCAAGCAACTAAAAGAGTCTAACCATCGCAATAACTTTCAGAATCTGCGGAATATATTCTAGTTTCATAATAACCGCACCGGAGATTTTGCACGGTGAAACTTTGGGCCCGGGGGGCGTTTTTACGCGGACTTTCGGCAGCCGTCCTGCGCTCTCAAAATTTTTTTCGCAGTTTCACATGCCCATCTTCAAACGACGATTCCCAAGCAACTAAAAGAGTCTAACCATCGCAATAACTTTCAGAATCTGCGGAATATATTCTAGTTTCATAATAACCGCACCGGAGATTTTGCACGGTGAAACTTTGGGCCCGGGGGGCGTTTTTACGCGGACTTTCGGCAGCCGTCCTGCGCTCTCAAAATTTTTTTCGCAGTTTCACATGCCCATCTTCAAACGACGATTCCCAAGCAACTAAAAGAGTCTAACCATCGCAATAACTTTCAGAATCTGCGGAATATATTCTAGTTTCATAATAACCGCACCGGAGATTTTGCACGGTGAAACTTTGGGCCCGGGGGGCGTTTTTACGCGGACTTTCGGCAGCCGTCCTGCGCTCTCAAAATTTTTTTCGCAGTTTCACATGCCCATCTTCAAACGACGATTCCCAAGCAACTAAAAGAGTCTAACCATCGCAATAACTTTCAGAATCTGCGGAATATATTCTAGTTTCATAATAACCGCACCGGAGATTTTGCACGGTGAAACTTTGGGCCCGGGGGGCGTTTTTACGCGGACTTTCGGCAGCCGTCCTGCGCTCTCAAAATTTTTTTCGCAGTTTCACATGCCCATCTTCAAACGACGATTCCCAAGCAACTAAAAGAGTCTAACCATCGCAATAACTTTCAGAATCTGCGGAATATATTCTAGTTTCATAATAACCGCACCGGAGATTTTGCACGGTGAAACTTTGGGCCCGGGGGGCGTTTTTACGCGGACTTTCGGCAGCCGTCCTGCGCTCTCAAAATTTTTTTCGCAGTTTCACATGCCCATCTTCAAACGACGATTCCCAAGCAACTAAAAGAGTCTAACCATCGCAATAACTTTCAGAATCTGCGGAATATATTCTAGTTTCATAATAACCGCACCGGAGATTTTGCACGGTGAAACTTTGGGCCCGGGGGGCGTTTTTACGCGGACTTTCGGCAGCCGTCCTGCGCTCTCAAAATTTTTTTCGCAGTTTCACATGCCCATCTTCAAACGACGATTCCCAAGCAACTAAAAGAGTCTAACCATCGCAATAACTTTCAGAATCTGCGGAATATATTCTAGTTTCATAATAACCGCACCGGAGATTTTGCACGGTGAAACTTTGGGCCCGGGGGGCGTTTTTACGCGGACTTTCGGCAGCCGTCCTGCGCTCTCAAAATTTTTTTCGCAGTTTCACATGCCCATCTTCAAACGACGATTCCCAAGCAACTAAAAGAGTCTAACCATCGCAATAACTTTCAGAATCTGCGGAATATATTCTAGTTTCATAATAACCGCACCGGAGATTTTGCACGGTGAAACTTTGGGCCCGGGGGGCGTTTTTACGCGGACTTTCGGCAGCCGTCCTGCGCTCTCAAAATTTTTTTCGCAGTTTCACATGCCCATCTTCAAACGACGATTCCCAAGCAACTAAAAGAGTCTAACCATCGCAATAACTTTCAGAATCTGCGGAATATATTCTAGTTTCATAATAACCGCACCGGAGATTTTGCACGGTGAAACTTTGGGCCCGGGGGGCGTTTTTACGCGGACTTTCGGCAGCCGTCCTGCGCTCACAAAATTTTTTTCGCAGTTTCACATGCCCATCTTCAAACGACGATTCCCAAGCAACTAAAAGAGTCTAACCATCGCAATAACTTTCAGAATCTGCGGAATATATTCTAGTTTCATAATAACCGCACCGGAGATTTTGCACGGTGAAACTTTGGGCCCGGGGGGCGTTTTTACGCGGACTTTCGGCAGCCGTCCTGCGCTCTCAAAATTTTTTTCGCAGTTTCACATGCCCATCTTCAAACGACGATTCCCAAGCAACTAAAAGAGTCTAACCATCGCAATAACTTTCAGAATCTGCGGAATATATTCTAGTTTCATAATAACCGCACCGGAGATTTTGCACGGTGAAACTTTGGGCCCGGGGGGCGTTTTTACGCGGACTTTCGGCAGCCGTCCTGCGCTCTCAAAATTTTTTTCGCAGTTTCACATGCCCATCTTCAAACGACGATTCCCAAGCAACTAAAAGAGTCTAACCATCGCAATAACTTTCAGAATCTGCGGAATATATTCTAGTTTCATAATAACCGCACCGGAGATTTTGCACGGTGAAACTTTGGGCCCGGGGGGCGTTTTTACGCGGACTTTCGGCAGCCGTCCTGCGCTCTCAAAATTTTTTTCGCAGTTTCACATGCCCATCTTCAAACGACGATTCCCAAGCAACTAAAAGAGTCTAACCATCGCAATAACTTTCAGAATCTGCGGAATATATTCTAGTTTCATAATAACCGCACCGGAGATTTTGCACGGTGAAACTTTGGGCCCGGGGGGCGTTTTTACGCGGACTTTCGGCAGCCGTCCTGCGCTCTCAAAATTTTTTTCGCAGTTTCACATGCCCATCTTCAAACGACGATTCCCAAGCAACTAAAAGAGTCTAACCATCGCAATAACTTTCAGAATCTGCGGAATATATTCTAGTTTCATAATAACCGCACCGGAGATTTTGCACGGTGAAACTTTGGGCCCGGGGGGCGTTTTTACGCGGACTTTCGGCAGCCGTCCTGCGCTCTCAAAATTTTTTTCGCAGTTTCACATGCCCATCTTCAAACGACGATTCCCAAGCAACTAAAAGAGTCTAACCATCGCAATAACTTTCAGAATCTGCGGAATATATTCTAGTTTCATAATAACCGCACCGGAGATTTTGCACGGTGAAACTTTGGGCCCGGGGGGCGTTTTTACGCGGACTTTCGGCAGCCGTCCTGCGCTCTCAAAATTTTTTTCGCAGTTTCACATGCCCATCTTCAAACGACGATTCCCAAGCAACTAAAAGAGTCTAACCATCGCAATAACTTTCAGAATCTGCGGAATATATTCTAGTTTCATAATAACCGCACCGGAGATTTTGCACGGTGAAACTTTGGGCCCGGGGGGCGTTTTTACGCGGACTTTCGGCAGCCGTCCTGCGCTCTCAAAATTTTTTTCGCAGTTTCACATGCCCATCTTCAAACGACGATTCCCAAGCAACTAAAAGAGTCTAACCATCGCAATAACTTTCAGAATCTGCGGAATATATTCTAGTTTCATAATAACCGCACCGGAGATTTTGCACGGTGAAACTTTGGGCCCGGGGGGCGTTTTTACGCGGACTTTCGGCAGCCGTCCTGCGCTCTCAAAATTTTTTTCGCAGTTTCACATGCCCATCTTCAAACGACGATTCCCAAGCAACTAAAAGAGTCTAACCATCGCAATAACTTTCAGAATCTGCGGAATATATTCTAGTTTCATAATAACCGCACCGGAGATTTTGCACGGTGAAACTTTGGGCCCGGGGGGCGTTTTTACGCGGACTTTCGGCAGCCGTCCTGCGCTCTCAAAATTTTTTTCGCAGTTTCACATGCCCATCTTCAAACGACGATTCCCAAGCAACTAAAAGAGTCTAACCATCGCAATAACTTTCAGAATCTGCGGAATATATTCTAGTTTCATAATAACCGCACCGGAGATTTTGCACGGTGAAACTTTGGGCCCGGGGGGCGTTTTTACGCGGACTTTCGGCAGCCGTCCTGCGCTCTCAAAATTTTTTTCGCAGTTTCACATGCCCATCTTCAAACGACGATTCCCAAGCAACTAAAAGAGTCTAACCATCGCAATAACTTTCAGAATCTGCGGAATATATTCTAGTTTCATAATAACCGCACCGGAGATTTTGCACGGTGAAACTTTGGGCCCGGGGGGCGTTTTTACGCGGACTTTCGGCAGCCGTCCTGCGCTCTCAAAATTTTTTTCGCAGTTTCACATGCCCATCTTCAAACGACGATTCCCAAGCAACTAAAAGAGTCTAACCATCGCAATAACTTTCAGAATCTGCGGAATATATTCTAGTTTCATAATAACCGCACCGGAGATTTTGCACGGTGAAACTTTGGGCCCGGGGGGCGTTTTTACGCGGACTTTCGGCAGCCGTCCTGCGCTCTCAAAATTTTTTTCGCAGTTTCACATGCCCATCTTCAAACGACGATTCCCAAGCAACTAAAAGAGTCTAACCATCGCAATAACTTTCAGAATCTGCGGAATATATTCTAGTTTCATAATAACCGCACCGGAGATTTTGCACGGTGAAACTTTGGGCCCGGGGGGCGTTTTTACGCGGACTTTCGGCAGCCGTCCTGCGCTCTCAAAATTTTTTTCGCAGTTTCACATGCCCATCTTCAAACGACGATTCCCAAGCAACTAAAAGAGTCTAACCATCGCAATAACTTTCAGAATCTGCGGAATATATTCTAGTTTCATAATAACCGCACCGGAGATTTTGCACGGTGAAACTTTGGGCCCGGGGGGCGTTTTTACGCGGACTTTCGGCAGCCGTCCTGCGCTCTCAAAATTTTTTTCGCAGTTTCACATGCCCATCTTCAAACGACGATTCCCAAGCAACTAAAAGAGTCTAACCATCGCAATAACTTTCAGAATCTGCGGAATATATTCTAGTTTCATAATAACCGCACCGGAGATTTTGCACGGTGAAACTTTGGGCCCGGGGGGCGTTTTTACGCGGACTTTCGGCAGCCGTCCTGCGCTCTCAAAATTTTTTTCGCAGTTTCACATGCCCATCTTCAAACGACGATTCCCAAGCAACTAAAAGAGTCTAACCATCGCAATAACTTTCAGAATCTGCGGAATATATTCTAGTTTCATAATAACCGCACCGGAGATTTTGCACGGTGAAACTTTGGGCCCGGGGGGCGTTTTTACGCGGACTTTCGGCAGCCGTCCTGCGCTCTCAAAATTTTTTTCGCAGTTTCACATGCCCATCTTCAAACGACGATTCCCAAGCAACTAAAAGAGTCTAACCATCGCAATAACTTTCAGAATCTGCGGAATATATTCTAGTTTCATAATAACCGCACCGGAGATTTTGCACGGTGAAACTTTGGGCCCGGGGGGCGTTTTTACGCGGACTTTCGGCAGCCGTCCTGCGCTCTCAAAATTTTTTTCGCAGTTTCACATGCCCATCTTCAAACGACGATTCCCAAGCAACTAAAAGAGTCTAACCATCGCAATAACTTTCAGAATCTGCGGAATATATTCTAGTTTCATAATAACCGCACCGGAGATTTTGCACGGTGAAACTTTGGGCCCGGGGGGCGTTTTTACGCGGACTTTCGGCAGCCGTCCTGCGCTCTCAAAATTTTTTTCGCAGTTTCACATGCCCATCTTCAAACGACGATTCCCAAGCAACTAAAAGAGTCTAACCATCGCAATAACTTTCAGAATCTGCGGAATATATTCTAGTTTCATAATAACCGCACCGGAGATTTTGCACGGTGAAACTTTGGGCCCGGGGGGCGTTTTTACGCGGACTTTCGGCAGCCGTCCTGCGCTCTCAAAATTTTTTTCGCAGTTTCACATGCCCATCTTCAAACGACGATTCCCAAGCAACTAAAAGAGTCTAACCATCGCAATAACTTTCAGAATCTGCGGAATATATTCTAGTTTCATAATAACCGCACCGGAGATTTTGCACGGTGAAACTTTGGGCCCGGGGGGCGTTTTTACGCGGACTTTCGGCAGCCGTCCTGCGCTCTCAAAATTTTTTTCGCAGTTTCACATGCCCATCTTCAAACGACGATTCCCAAGCAACTAAAAGAGTCTAACCATCGCAATAACTTTCAGAATCTGCGGAATATATTCTAGTTTCATAATAACCGCACCGGAGATTTTGCACGGTGAAACTTTGGGCCCGGGGGGCGTTTTTACGCGGACTTTCGGCAGCCGTCCTGCGCTCTCAAAATTTTTTTCGCAGTTTCACATGCCCATCTTCAAACGACGATTCCCAAGCAACTAAAAGAGTCTAACCATCGCAATAACTTTCAGAATCTGCGGAATATATTCTAGTTTCATAATAACCGCACCGGAGATTTTGCACGGTGAAACTTTGGGCCCGGGGGGCGTTTTTACGCGGACTTTCGGCAGCCGTCCTGCGCTCTCAAAATTTTTTTCGCAGTTTCACATGCCCATCTTCAAACGACGATTCCCAAGCAACTAAAAGAGTCTAACCATCGCAATAACTTTCAGAATCTGCGGAATATATTCTAGTTTCATAATAACCGCACCGGAGATTTTGCACGGTGAAACTTTGGGCCCGGGGGGCGTTTTTACGCGGACTTTCGGCAGCCGTCCTGCGCTCTCAAAATTTTTTTCGCAGTTTCACATGCCCATCTTCAAACGACGATTCCCAAGCAACTAAAAGAGTCTAACCATCGCAATAACTTTCAGAATCTGCGGAATATATTCTAGTTTCATAATAACCGCACCGGAGATTTTGCACGGTGAAACTTTGGGCCCGGGGGGCGTTTTTACGCGGACTTTCGGCAGCCGTCCTGCGCTCTCAAAATTTTTTTCGCAGTTTCACATGCCCATCTTCAAACGACGATTCCCAAGCAACTAAAAGAGTCTAACCATCGCAATAACTTTCAGAATCTGCGGAATATATTCTAGTTTCATAATAACCGCACCGGAGATTTTGCACGGTGAAACTTTGGGCCCGGGGGGCGTTTTTACGCGGACTTTCGGCAGCCGTCCTGCGCTCTCAAAATTTTTTTCGCAGTTTCACATGCCCATCTTCAAACGACGATTCCCAAGCAACTAAAAGAGTCTAACCATCGCAATAACTTTCAGAATCTGCGGAATATATTCTAGTTTCATAATAACCGCACCGGAGATTTTGCACGGTGAAACTTTGGGCCCGGGGGGCGTTTTTACGCGGACTTTCGGCAGCCGTCCTGCGCTCTCAAAATTTTTTTCGCAGTTTCACATGCCCATCTTCAAACGACGATTCCCAAGCAACTAAAAGAGTCTAACCATCGCAATAACTTTCAGAATCTGCGGAATATATTCTAGTTTCATAATAACCGCACCGGAGATTTTGCACGGTGAAACTTTGGGCCCGGGGGGCGTTTTTACGCGGACTTTCGGCAGCCGTCCTGCGCTCTCAAAATTTTTTTCGCAGTTTCACATGCCCATCTTCAAACGACGATTCCCAAGCAACTAAAAGAGTCTAACCATCGCAATAACTTTCAGAATCTGCGGAATATATTCTAGTTTCATAATAACCGCACCGGAGATTTTGCACGGTGAAACTTTGGGCCCGGGGGGCGTTTTTACGCGGACTTTCGGCAGCCGTCCTGCGCTCTCAAAATTTTTTTCGCAGTTTCACATGCCCATCTTCAAACGACGATTCCCAAGCAACTAAAAGAGTCTAACCATCGCAATAACTTTCAGAATCTGCGGAATATATTCTAGTTTCATAATAACCGCACCGGAGATTTTGCACGGTGAAACTTTGGGCCCGGGGGGCGTTTTTACGCGGACTTTCGGCAGCCGTCCTGCGCTCTCAAAATTTTTTTCGCAGTTTCACATGCCCATCTTCAAACGACGATTCCCAAGCAACTAAAAGAGTCTAACCATCGCAATAACTTTCAGAATCTGCGGAATATATTCTAGTTTCATAATAACCGCACCGGAGATTTTGCACGGTGAAACTTTGGGCCCGGGGGGCGTTTTTACGCGGACTTTCGGCAGCCGTCCTGCGCTCTCAAAATTTTTTTCGCAGTTTCACATGCCCATCTTCAAACGACGATTCCCAAGCAACTAAAAGAGTCTAACCATCGCAATAACTTTCAGAATCTGCGGAATATATTCTAGTTTCATAATAACCGCACCGGAGATTTTGCACGGTGAAACTTTGGGCCCGGGGGGCGTTTTTACGCGGACTTTCGGCAGCCGTCCTGCGCTCTCAAAATTTTTTTCGCAGTTTCACATGCCCATCTTCAAACGACGATTCCCAAGCAACTAAAAGAGTCTAACCATCGCAATAACTTTCAGAATCTGCGGAATATATTCTAGTTTCATAATAACCGCACCGGAGATTTTGCACGGTGAAACTTTGGGCCCGGGGGGCGTTTTTACGCGGACTTTCGGCAGCCGTCCTGCGCTCTCAAAATTTTTTTCGCAGTTTCACATGCCCATCTTCAAACGACGATTCCCAAGCAACTAAAAGAGTCTAACCATCGCAATAACTTTCAGAATCTGCGGAATATATTCTAGTTTCATAATAACCGCACCGGAGATTTTGCACGGTGAAACTTTGGGCCCGGGGGGCGTTTATACGCGGACTTTCGGCAGCCGTCCTGCGCTCTCAAAATTTTTTTCGCAGTTTCACATGCCCATCTTCAAACGACGATTCCCAAGCAACTAAAAGAGTCTAACCATCGCAATAACTTTCAGAATCTGCGGAATATATTCTAGTTTCATAATAACCGCACCGGAGATTTTGCACGGTGAAACTTTGGGCCCGGGGGGCGTTTTTACGCGGACTTTCGGCAGCCGTCCTGCGCTCTCAAAATTTTTTTCGCAGTTTCACATGCCCATCTTCAAACGACGATTCCCAAGCAACTAAAAGAGTCTAACCATCGCAATAACTTTCAGAATCTGCGGAATATATTCTAGTTTCATAATAACCGCACCGGAGATTTTGCACGGTGAAACTTTGGGCCCGGGGGGCGTTTTTACGCGGACTTTCGGCAGCCGTCCTGCGCTCTCAAAATTTTTTTCGCAGTTTCACATGCCCATCTTCAAACGACGATTCCCAAGCAACTAAAAGAGTCTAACCATCGCAATAACTTTCAGAATCTGCGGAATATATTCTAGTTTCATAATAACCGCACCGGAGATTTTGCACGGTGAAACTTTGGGCCCGGGGGGCGTTTTTACGCGGACTTTCGGCAGCCGTCCTGCGCTCACCAAAATTTTTTTCGCAGTTTCACATGCCCATCTTCAAACGACGATTCCCAAGCAACTAAAAGAGTCTAACCATCGCAATAACTTTCAGAATCTGCGGAATATATTCTAGTTTCATAATAACCGCACCGGAGATTTTGCACGGTGAAACTTTGGGCCCGGGGGGCGTTTTTACGCGGACTTTCGGCAGCCGTCCTGCGCTCTCAAAATTTTTTTCGCAGTTTCACATGCCCATCTTCAAACGACGATTCCCAAGCAACTAAAAGAGTCTAACCATCGCAATAACTTTCAGAATCTGCGGAATATATTCTAGTTTCATAATAACCGCACCGGAGATTTTGCACGGTGAAACTTTGGGCCCGGGGGGCGTTTTTACGCGGACTTTCGGCAGCCGTCCTGCGCTCTCAAAATTTTTTTCGCAGTTTCACATGCCCATCTTCAAACGACGATTCCCAAGCAACTAAAAGAGTCTAACCATCGCAATAACTTTCAGAATCTGCGGAATATATTCTAGTTTCATAATAACCGCACCGGAGATTTTGCACGGTGAAACTTTGGGCCCGGGGGGCGTTTTTACGCGGACTTTCGGCAGCCGTCCTGCGCTCTCAAAATTTTTTTCGCAGTTTCACATGCCCATCTTCAAACGACGATTCCCAAGCAACTAAAAGAGTCTAACCATCGCAATAACTTTCAGAATCTGCGGAATATATTCTAGTTTCATAATAACCGCACCGGAGATTTTGCACGGTGAAACTTTGGGCCCGGGGGGCGTTTTTACGCGGACTTTCGGCAGCCGTCCTGCGCTCTCAAAATTTTTTCGCAGTTTCACATGCCCATCTTCAAACGACGATTCCCAAGCAACTAAAAGAGTCTAACCATCGCAATAACTTTCAGAATCTGCGGAATATATTCTAGTTTCATAATAACCGCACCGGAGATTTTGCACGGTGAAACTTTGGGCCCGGGGGGCGTTTTTACGCGGACTTTCGGCAGCCGTCCTGCGCTCTCAAAATTTTTTTCGCAGTTTCACATGCCCATCTTCAAACGACGATTCCCAAGCAACTAAAAGAGTCTAACCATCGCAATAACTTTCAGAATCTGCGGAATATATTCTAGTTTCATAATAACCGCACCGGAGATTTTGCACGGTGAAACTTTGGGCCCGGGGGGCGTTTTTACGCGGACTTTCGGCAGCCGTCCTGCGCTCTCAAAATTTTTTTCGCAGTTTCACATGCCCATCTTCAAACGACGATTCCCAAGCAACTAAAAGAGTCTAACCATCGCAATAACTTTCAGAATCTGCGGAATATATTCTAGTTTCATAATAACCGCACCGGAGATTTTGCACGGTGAAACTTTGGGCCCGGGGGGCGTTTTTACGCGGACTTTCGGCAGCCGTCCTGCGCTCTCAAAATTTTTTTCGCAGTTTCACATGCCCATCTTCAAACGACGATTCCCAAGCAACTAAAAGAGTCTAACCATCGCAATAACTTTCAGAATCTGCGGAATATATTCTAGTTTCATAATAACCGCACCGGAGATTTTGCACGGTGAAACTTTGGGCCCGGGGGGCGTTTTTACGCGGACTTTCGGCAGCCGTCCTGCGCTCTCAAAATTTTTTTCGCAGTTTCACATGCCCATCTTCAAACGACGATTCCCAAGCAACTAAAAGAGTCTAACCATCGCAATAACTTTCAGAATCTGCGGAATATATTCTAGTTTCATAATAACCGCACCGGAGATTTTGCACGGTGAAACTTTGGGCCCGGGGGGCGTTTTTACGCGGACTTTCGGCAGCCGTCCTGCGCTCTCAAAATTTTTTTCGCAGTTTCACATGCCCATCTTCAAACGACGATTCCCAAGCAACTAAAAGAGTCTAACCATCGCAATAACTTTCAGAATCTGCGGAATATATTCTAGTTTCATAATAACCGCACCGGAGATTTTGCACGGTGAAACTTTGGGCCCGGGGGGCGTTTTTACGCGGACTTTCGGCAGCCGTCCTGCGCTCTCAAAATTTTTTTCGCAGTTTCACATGCCCATCTTCAAACGACGATTCCCAAGCAACTAAAAGAGTCTAACCATCGCAATAACTTTCAGAATCTGCGGAATATATTCTAGTTTCATAATAACCGCACCGGAGATTTTGCACGGTGAAACTTTGGGCCCGGGGGGCGTTTTTACGCGGACTTTCGGCAGCCGTCCTGCGCTCTCAAAATTTTTTTCGCAGTTTCACATGCCCATCTTCAAACGACGATTCCCAAGCAACTAAAAGAGTCTAACCATCGCAATAACTTTCAGAATCTGCGGAATATATTCTAGTTTCATAATAACCGCACCGGAGATTTTGCACGGTGAAACTTTGGGCCCGGGGGGCGTTTTTACGCGGACTTTCGGCAGCCGTCCTGCGCTCTCAAAATTTTTTTCGCAGTTTCACATGCCCATCTTCAAACGACGATTCCCAAGCAACTAAAAGAGTCTAACCATCGCAATAACTTTCAGAATCTGCGGAATATATTCTAGTTTCATAATAACCGCACCGGAGATTTTGCACGGTGAAACTTTGGGCCCGGGGGGCGTTTTTACGCGGACTTTCGGCAGCCGTCCTGCGCTCTCAAAATTTTTTTCGCAGTTTCACATGCCCATCTTCAAACGACGATTCCCAAGCAACTAAAAGAGTCTAACCATCGCAATAACTTTCAGAATCTGCGGAATATATTCTAGTTTCATAATAACCGCACCGGAGATTTTGCACGGTGAAACTTTGGGCCCGGGGGGCGTTTTTACGCGGACTTTCGGCAGCCGTCCTGCGCTCTCAAAATTTTTTTCGCAGTTTCACATGCCCATCTTCAAACGACGATTCCCAAGCAACTAAAAGAGTCTAACCATCGCAATAACTTTCAGAATCTGCGGAATATATTCTAGTTTCATAATAACCGCACCGGAGATTTTGCACGGTGAAACTTTGGGCCCGGGGGGCGTTTTTACGCGGACTTTCGGCAGCCGTCCTGCGCTCTCAAAATTTTTTTCGCAGTTTCACATGCCCATCTTCAAACGACGATTCCCAAGCAACTAAAAGAGTCTAACCATCGCAATAACTTTCAGAATCTGCGGAATATATTCTAGTTTCATAATAACCGCACCGGAGATTTTGCACGGTGAAACTTTGGGCCCGGGGGGCGTTTTTACGCGGACTTTCGGCAGCCGTCCTGCGCTCTCAAAATTTTTTTCGCAGTTTCACATGCCCATCTTCAAACGACGATTCCCAAGCAACTAAAAGAGTCTAACCATCGCAATAACTTTCAGAATCTGCGGAATATATTCTAGTTTCATAATAACCGCACCGGAGATTTTGCACGGTGAAACTTTGGGCCCGGGGGGCGTTTTTACGCGGACTTTCGGCAGCCGTCCTGCGCTCTCAAAATTTTTTTCGCAGTTTCACATGCCCATCTTCAAACGACGATTCCCAAGCAACTAAAAGAGTCTAACCATCGCAATAACTTTCAGAATCTGCGGAATATATTCTAGTTTCATAATAACCGCACCGGAGATTTTGCACGGTGAAACTTTGGGCCCGGGGGGCGTTTTTACGCGGACTTTCGGCAGCCGTCCTGCGCTCTCAAAATTTTTTTCGCAGTTTCACATGCCCATCTTCAAACGACGATTCCCAAGCAACTAAAAGAGTCTAACCATCGCAATAACTTTCAGAATCTGCGGAATATATTCTAGTTTCATAATAACCGCACCGGAGATTTTGCACGGTGAAACTTTGGGCCCGGGGGGCGTTTTTACGCGGACTTTCGGCAGCCGTCCTGCGCTCTCAAAATTTTTTTCGCAGTTTCACATGCCCATCTTCAAACGACGATTCCCAAGCAACTAAAAGAGTCTAACCATCGCAATAACTTTCAGAATCTGCGGAATATATTCTAGTTTCATAATAACCGCACCGGAGATTTTGCACGGTGAAACTTTGGGCCCGGGGGGCGTTTTTACGCGGACTTTCGGCAGCCGTCCTGCGCTCTCAAAATTTTTTTCGCAGTTTCACATGCCCATCTTCAAACGACGATTCCCAAGCAACTAAAAGAGTCTAACCATCGCAATAACTTTCAGAATCTGCGGAATATATTCTAGTTTCATAATAACCGCACCGGAGATTTTGCACGGTGAAACTTTGGGCCCGGGGGGCGTTTTTACGCGGACTTTCGGCAGCCGTCCTGCGCTCTCAAAATTTTTTTCGCAGTTTCACATGCCCATCTTCAAACGACGATTCCCAAGCAACTAAAAGAGTCTAACCATCAAAATAACTTTCAGAATCTGCGGAATATATTCTAGTTTCATAATAACCGCACCGGAGATTTTGCACGGTGAAACTTTGGGCCCGGGGGGCGTTTTTACGCGGACTTTCGGCAGCCGTCCTGCGCTCTCAAAATTTTTTTCGCAGTTTCACATGCCCATCTTCAAACGACGATTCCCAAGCAACTAAAAGAGTCTAACCATCGCAATAAGTTTCAGAATCTGCGGAATATATTCTAGTTTCATAAAAACCGCACCGGAGATTTTGCACGGTGAAACTTTGGGCCCGGGGGGCGTTTTTACGCGGACTTTCGGCAGCCGTCCTGCGCTCTCAAAATTTTTTTCGCAGTTTCACATGCCCATCTTCAAACGACGATTCCCTTGCAACTAAAAGAGTCTAACCATCGCAATAAGTTTCAGAATCTGCGGAATATATTCTAGTTTCATAAAAACCGCACCGGAGATTTTGCACGGTGAAACTTTGGGCCCGGGGGGCGTTTTTACGCGGACTTTCGGCAGCCGTCCTGCGCTCTCAAAATTTTTTTCGCAGTTTCACATGCCCATCTTCAAACGACGATTCCCAAGCAACTAAAAGAGTCTAACCATCGCAATAAGTTTCAGAATCTGCGGAATATATTCTAGTTTCATAATAACCGCACCGGAGATTTTGCACGGTGAAACTTTGGGCCCGGGGGGCGTTTTTACGCGGACTTTCGGCAGCCGTCCTGCGCTCTCAAAATTTTTTTCGCAGTTTCACATGCCCATCTTCAAACGACGATTCCCAAGCAACTAAAAGAGTCTAACCATCGCAATAAGTTTCAGAATCTGCGGAATATATTCTAGTTTCATAATAACCGCACCGGAGATTTTGCACGGTGAAACTTTGGGCCCGGGGGGCGTTTTTACGCGGACTTTCGGCAGCCGTCCTGCGCTCTCAAAATTTTTTTCGCAGTTTCACATGCCCATCTTCAAACGACGATTCCCAAGCAACTAAAAGAGTCTAACCATCGCAATAAGTTTCAGAATCTGCGGAATATATTCTAGTTTCATAAAAACCGCACCGGAGATTTTGCACGGTGAAACTTTGGGCCCGGGGGGCGTTTTTACGCGGACTTTCGGCAGCCGTCCTGCGCTCTCAAAATTTTTTTCGCAGTTTCACATGCCCATCTTCAAACGACGATTCCCAAGCAACTAAAAGAGTCTAACCATCGCAATAAGTTTCAGAATCTGCGGAATATATTCTAGTTTCATAAAAACCGCACCGGAGATTTTGCACGGTGAAACTTTGGGCCCGGGGGGCGTTTTTACGCGGACTTTCGGCAGCCGTCCTGCGCTCTCAAAATTTTTTTCGCAGTTTCACATGCCCATCTTCAAACGACGATTCCCAAGCAACTAAAAGAGTCTAACCATCGCAATAAGTTTCAGAATCTGCGGAATATATTCTAGTTTCATAATAACCGCACCGGAGATTTTGCACGGTGAAACTTTGGGCCCGGGGGGCGTTTTTACGCGGACTTTCGGCAGCCGTCCTGCGCTCTCAAAATTTTTTTCGCAGTTTCACATGCCCATCTTCAAACGACGATTCCCAAGCAACTAAAAGAGTCTAACCATCGCAATAAGTTTCAGAATCTGCGGAATATATTCTAGTTTCATAAAAACCGCACCGGAGATTTTGCACGGTGAAACTTTGGGCCCGGGGGGCGTTTTTACGCGGACTTTCGGCAGCCGTCCTGCGCTCTCAAAATTTTTTTCGCAGTTTCACATGCCCATCTTCAAACGACGATTCCCAAGCAACTAAAAGAGTCTAACCATCGCAATAAGTTTCAGAATCTGCGGAATATATTCTAGTTTCATAATAACCGCACCGGAGATTTTGCACGGTGAAACTTTGGGCCCGGGGGGCGTTTTTACGCGGACTTTCGGCAGCCGTCCTGCGCTCTCAAAATTTTTTTCGCAGTTTCACATGCCCATCTTCAAACGACGATTCCCAAGCAACTAAAAGAGTCTAACCATCGCAATAAGTTTCAGAATCTGCGGAATATATTCTAGTTTCATAATAACCGCACCGGAGATTTTGCACGGTGAAACTTTGGGCCCGGGGGGCGTTTTTACGCGGACTTTCGGCAGCCGTCCTGCGCTCTCAAAATTTTTTTCGCAGTTTCACATGCCCATCTTCAAACGACGATTCCCAAGCAACTAAAAGAGTGTAACCATCGCAATAAGTTTCAGAATCTGCGGAATATATTCTAGTTTCATAAAAACCGCACCGGAGATTTTGCACGGTGAAACTTTGGGCCCGGGGGGCGTTTTTACGCGGACTTTCGGCAGCCGTCCTGCGCTCTCAAAATTTTTTTCGCAGTTTCACATGCCCATCTTCAAACGACGATTCCCAAGCAACTAAAAGAGTCTAACCATCGCAATAAGTTTCAGAATCTGCGGAATATATTCTAGTTTCATAAAAACCGCACCGGAGATTTTGCACGGTGAAACTTTGGGCCCGGGGGGCGTTTTTACGCGGACTTTCGGCAGCCGTCCTGCGCTCTCAAAATTTTTTTCGCAGTTTCACATGCCCATCTTCAAACGACGATTCCCAAGCAACTAAAAGAGTCTAACCATCGCAATAAGTTTCAGAATCTGCGGAATATATTCTAGTTTCATAATAACCGCACCGGAGATTTTGCACGGTGAAACTTTGGGCCCGGGGGGCGTTTTTACGCGGACTTTCGGCAGCCGTCCTGCGCTCTCAAAATTTTTTTCGCAGTTTCACATGCCCATCTTCAAACGACGATTCCCAAGCAACTAAAAGAGTCTAACCATCGCAATAAGTTTCAGAATCTGCGGAATATATTCTAGTTTCATAAAAACCGCACCGGAGATTTTTTACGGTGAAACTTTGGGCCCGGGGGGCGTTTTTACGCGGACTTTCGGCAGCCGTCCTGCGCTCTCAAAATTTTTTTCGCAGTTTCACATGCCCATCTTCAAACGACGATTCCCAAGCAACTAAAAGAGTCTAACCATCGCAATAAGTTTCAGAATCTGCGGAATATATTCTAGTTTCATAATAACCGCACCGGAGATTTTGCACGGTGAAACTTTGGGCCCGGGGGGCGTTTTTACGCGGACTTTCGGCAGCCGTCCTGCGCTCTCAAAATTTTTTTCGCAGTTTCACATGCCCATCTTCAAACGACGATTCCCAAGCAACTAAAAGAGTCTAACCATCGCAATAAGTTTCAGAATCTGCGGAATATATTCTAGTTTCATAAAAACCGCACCGGAGATTTTGCACGGTGAAACTTTGGGCCCGGGGGGCGTTTTTACGCGGACTTTCGGCAGCCGTCCTGCGCTCTCAAAATTTTTTTCGCAGTTTCACATGCCCATCTTCAAACGACGATTCCCAAGCAACTAAAAGAGTCTAACCATCGCAATAAGTTTCAGAATCTGCGGAATATATTCTAGTTTCATAAAAACCGCACCGGAGATTTTGCACGGTGAAACTTTGGGCCCGGGGGGCGTTTTTACGCGGACTTTCGGCAGCCGTCCTGCGCTCTCAAAATTTTTTTCGCAGTTTCACATGCCCATCTTCAAACGACGATTCCCAAGCAACTAAAAGAGTCTAACCATCGCAATAAGTTTCAGAATCTGCGGAATATATTCTAGTTTCATAAAAACCGCACCGGAGATTTTGCACGGTGAAACTTTGGGCCCGGGGGGCGTTTTTACGCGGACTTTCGGCAGCCGTCCTGCGCTCTCAAAATTTTTTTCGCAGTTTCACATGCCCATCTTCAAACGACGATTCCCAAGCAACTAAAAGAGTCTAACCATCGCAATAAGTTTCAGAATCTGCGGAATATATTCTAGTTTCATAATAACCGCACCGGAGATTTTGCACGGTGAAACTTTGGGCCCGGGGGGCGTTTTTACGCGGACTTTCGGCAGCCGTCCTGCGCTCTCAAAATTTTTTTCGCAGTTTCACATGCCCATCTTCAAACGACGATTCCCAAGCAACTAAAAGAGTCTAACCATCGCAATAAGTTTCAGAATCTGCGGAATATATTCTAGTTTCATAAAAACCGCACCGGAGATTTTGCACGGTGAAACTTTGGGCCCGGGGGGCGTTTTTACGCGGACTTTCGGCAGCCGTCCTGCGCTCTCAAAATTTTTTTCGCAGTTTCACATGCCCATCTTCAAACGACGATTCCCAAGCAACTAAAAGAGTCTAACCATCGCAATAAGTTTCAGAATCTGCGGAATATATTCTAGTTTCATAATAACCGCACCGGAGATTTTGCACGGTGAAACTTTGGGCCCGGGGGGCGTTTTTACGCGGACTTTCGGCAGCCGTCCTGCGCTCTCAAAATTTTTTTCGCAGTTTCACATGCCCATCTTCAAACGACGATTCCCAAGCAACTAAAAGAGTCTAACCATCGCAATAAGTTTCAGAATCTGCGGAATATATTCTAGTTTCATAATAACCGCACCGGAGATTTTGCACGGTGAAACTTTGGGCCCGGGGGGCGTTTTTACGCGGACTTTCGGCAGCCGTCCTGCGCTCTCAAAATTTTTTTCGCAGTTTCACATGCCCATCTTCAAACGACGATTCCCAAGCAACTAAAAGAGTCTAACCATCGCAATAAGTTTCAGAATCTGCGGAATATATTCTAGTTTCATAATAACCGCACCGGAGATTTTGCACGGTGAAACTTTGGGCCCGGGGGGCGTTTTTACGCGGACTTTCGGCAGCCGTCCTGCGCTCTCAAAATTTTTTTCGCAGTTTCACATGCCCATCTTCAAACGACGATTCCCAAGCAACTAAAAGAGTCTAACCATCGCAATAAGTTTCAGAATCTGCGGAATATATTCTAGTTTCATAAAAACCGCACCGGAGATTTTGCACGGTGAAACATTGGGCCCGGGGGGCGTTTTTACGCGGACTTTCGGCAGCCGTCCTGCGCTCTCAAAATTTTTTTCGCAGTTTCACATGCCCATCTTCAAACGACGATTCCCAAGCAACTAAAAGAGTCTAACCATCGCAATAAGTTTCAGAATCTGCGGAATATATTCTAGTTTCATAATAACCGCACCGGAGATTTTGCACGGTGAAACTTTGGGCCCGGGGGGCGTTTTTACGCGGACTTTCGGCAGCCGTCCTGCGCTCTCAAAATTTTTTTCGCAGTTTCACATGCCCATCTTCAAACGACGATTCCCAAGCAACTAAAAGATTTTAACCATCGAATAAGTTTCAGAATCTGCGGAATATATTCTAGTTTCATAAAAACCGCACCGGAGATTTTGCACGGTGAAACTTTGGGCCCGGGGGGCGTTTTTACGCGGACTTTCGGCAGCCGTCCTGCGCTCTCAAAATTTTTTTCGCAGTTTCACATGCCCATCTTCAAACGACGATTCCCAAGCAACTAAAAGAGTCTAACCATCGCAATAAGTTTCAGAATCTGCGGAATATATTCTAGTTTCATAATAACCGCACCGGAGATTTTGCACGGTGAAACTTTGGGCCCGGGGGGCGTTTTTACGCGGACTTTCGGCAGCCGTCCTGCGCTCTCAAAATTTTTTTCGCAGTTTCACATGCCCATCTTCAAACGACGATTCCCAAGCAACTAAAAGAGTCTAACCATCGCAATAAGTTTCAGAATCTGCGGAATATATTCTAGTTTCATAAAAACCGCACCGGGAATTTTGCACGGTGAAACTTTAGGCCCGGGGGGCGTTTTTACGCGGACTTTCGTCAGCCGTCCTGCGCTCTCAAAATTTTTTTCGCAGTTTCACATGCCCATCTTCAAACGACGATTCCCAAGCAACTAAAAGAGTCTAACTATCGCAATAACTTTCAGAATCTGTGGAATATATTCTAGTTTCATAATAACTTCACCGGGAATTTTGCACGGTGAAACTTTAGGCCCGGGGGGCGTTTTTACGCGGACTTTCGGCAGCCGTCCTGCGCTCTCAAAATTTTTTTCGCAGTTTCACATGCCCATCTTCAACGACGATTCCCAAGCAACTAAAAGAGTCTAACTATCGCAATAACTTTCAGAATCTGCGGAATATATTCTAGTTTCATAATAACTTCACCGGGAATTTTGCACGGTGAAACTTTAGGCCCGGGGGGCGTTTTTACGCGGACTTTCGTCAGCCGTCCTGCGCTCTCAAAATTTTTTTCGCAGTTTCACATGCCCATCTTCAAACGACGATTCCCAAGCAACTAAAAGAGTCTAACTATCGCAATAACTTTCAGAATCTGTGGAATATATTCTAGTTTCATAATAACTTCACCGGGAATTTTGCACGGTGAAACTTTAGGCCCGGGGGGCGTTTTTACGCGGACTTTCGGCAGCCGTCCTGCGCTCTCAAAATTTTTTTCGCAGTTTCACATGCCCATCTTCAAACGACGATTCCCAAGCAACTAAAAGAGTCTAACTATCGCAATAACTTTCAGAACCTGCGGAATATATTCTAGTTTCATAATAACTTCACCGGGAATTTTGCACGGTGAAACTTTAGGCCCGGGGGGCGTTTTTACGCGGACTTTCGGCAGCCGTCCTGCGCTCTCAAAATTTTTTTCGCAGTTTCACATGCCCATCTTCAAACGACGATTCCCAAGCAACTAAAAGAGTCTAACTATCGCAATAACTTTCAGAATCTGCGGAATATATTCTAGTTTCATAATAACTTCACCGGGAATTTTGCACGGTGAAACTTTAGGCCCGGGGGGCGTTTTTACGCGGACTTTCGTCAGCCGTCCTGCGCTCTCAAAATTTTTTTCGCAGTTTCACATGCCCATCTTCAAACGACGATTCCCAAGCAACTAAAAGAGTCTAACTATCGCAATAACTTTCAGAATCTGTGGAATATATTCTAGTTTCATAATAACTTCACCGGGAATTTTGCACGGTGAAACTTTAGGCCCGGGGGGCGTTTTTACGCGGACTTTCGGCAGCCGTCCTGCGCTCTCAAAATTTTTTTCGCAGTTTCACATGCCCATCTTCAAACGACGATTCCCAAGCAACTAAAAGAGTCTAACTATCGCAATAACTTTCAGAATCTGCGGAATATATTCTAGTTTCATAATAACTTCACCGGGAATTTTGCACGGTGAAACTTTAGGCCCGGGGGGCGTTTTTACGCGGACTTTCGTCAGCCGTCCTGCGCTCTCAAAATTTTTTTCGCAGTTTCACATGCCCATCTTCAAACGACGATTCCCAAGCAACTAAAAGAGTCTAACTATCGCAATAACTTTCAGAATCTGTGGAATATATTCTAGTTTCATAATAACTTCACCGGGAATTTTGCACGGTGAAACTTTAGGCCCGGGGGGCGTTTTTACGCGGACTTTCGTCAGCCGTCCTGCGCTCTCAAAATTTTTTTCGCAGTTTCACATGCCCATCTTCAAACGACGATTCCCAAGCAACTAAAAGAGTCTAACTATCGCAATAACTTTCAGAATCTGTGGAATATATTCTAGTTTCATAATAACTTCACCGGGAATTTTGCACGGTGAAACTTTAGGCCCGGGGGGCGTTTTTACGCGGACTTTCGGCAGCCGTCCTGCGCTCTCAAAATTTTTTTCGCAGTTTCACATGCCCATCTTCAAACGACGATTCCCAAGCAACTAAAAGAGTCTAACTATCGCAATAACTTTCAGAATCTGCGGAATATATTCTAGTTTCATAATAACTTCACCGGGAATTTTGCACGGTGAAACTTTAGGCCCGGGGGGCGTTTTTACGCGGACTTTCGTCAGCCGTCCTGCGCTCTCAAAATTTTTTTCGCAGTTTCACATGCCCATCTTCAAACGACGATTCCCAAGCAACTAAAAGAGTCTAACTATCGCAATAACTTTCAGAATCTGTGGAATATATTCTAGTTTCATAATAACTTCACCGGGAATTTTGCACGGTGAAACTTTAGGCCCGGGGGGCGTTTTTACGCGGACTTTCGGCAGCCGTCCTGCGCTCTCAAAATTTTTTTCGCAGTTTCACATGCCCATCTTCAAACGACGATTCCCAAGCAACTAAAAGAGTCTAACTATCGCAATAACTTTCAGAATCTGCGGAATATATTCTAGTTTCATAATAACTTCACCGGGAATTTTGCACGGTGAAACTTTAGGCCCGGGGGGCGTTTTTACGCGGACTTTCGTCAGCCGTCCTGCGCTCTCAAAATTTTTTTCGCAGTTTCACATGCCCATCTTCAAACGACGATTCCCAAGCAACTAAAAGAGTCTAACTATCGCAATAACTTTCAGAATCTGTGGAATATATTCTAGTTTCATAATAACTTCACCGGGAATTTTGCACGGTGAAACTTTAGGCCCGGGGGGCGTTTTTACGCGGACTTTCGGCAGCCGTCCTGCGCTCTCAAAATTTTTTTCGCAGTTTCACATGCCCATCTTCAAACGACGATTCCCAAGCAACTAAAAGAGTCTAACTATCGCAATAACTTTCAGAATCTGCGGAATATATTCTAGTTTCATAATAACTTCACCGGGAATTTTGCACGGTGAAACTTTAGGCCCGGGGGGCGTTTTTACGCGGACTTTCGTCAGCCGTCCTGCGCTCTCAAAATTTTTTTCGCAGTTTCACATGCCCATCTTCAAACGACGATTCCCAAGCAACTAAAAGAGTCTAACTATCGCAATAACTTTCAGAATCTGTGGAATATATTCTAGTTTCATAATAACTTCACCGGGAATTTTGCACGGTGAAACTTTAGGCCCGGGGGGCGTTTTTACGCGGACTTTCGGCAGCCGTCCTGCGCTCTCAAAATTTTTTTCGCAGTTTCACATGCCCATCTTCAAACGACGATTCCCAAGCAACTAAAAGAGTCTAACTATCGCAATAACTTTCAGAATCTGCGGAATATATTCTAGTTTCATAATAACTTCACCGGGAATTTTGCACGTTGAAACTTTAGGCCCGGGGGGCGTTTTTACGCGGACTTTCGTCAGCCGTCCTGCGCTCTCAAAATTTTTTTCGCAGTTTCACATGCCCATCTTCAAACGACGATTCCCAAGCAACTAAAAGAGTCTAACTATCGCAATAACTTTCAGAATCTGTGGAATATATTCTAGTTTCATAATAACTTCACCGGGAATTTTGCACGGTGAAACTTTAGGCCCGGGGGGCGTTTTTACGCGGACTTTCGGCAGCCGTTCTGCGCTCTCAAAATTTTTTTCGCAGTTTCACATGCCCATCTTCAAACGACGATTCCCAAGCAACTAAAAGAGTCTAACTATCGCAATAACTTTCAGAATCTGCGGAATATATTCTAGTTTCATAATGACTTCACCGGGAATTTTGCACGGTGAAACTTTAGGCCCGGGGGGCGTTTTTACGCGGACTTTCGTCAGCCGTCCTGCGCTCTCAAAATTTTTTTCGCAGTTTCACATGCCCATCTTCAAACGACGATTCCCAAGCAACTAAAAGAGTCTAACTATCGCAATAACTTTCAGAATCTGTGGAATATATTCTAGTTTCATAATAACTTCACCGGGAATTTTGCACGGTGAAACTTTAGGCCCGGGGGGCGTTTTTACGCGGACTTTCGGCAGCCGTCCTGCGCTCTCAAAATTTTTTTCGCAGTTTCACATGCCCATCTTCAAACGACGATTCTCAAGCAACTAAAAGAGTCTAACTATCGCAATAACTTTCAGAATCTGCGGAATATATTCTAGTTTCATAATAACTTCACCGGGAATTTTGCACGGTGAAACTTTAGGCCCGGGGGGCGTTTTTACGCGGACTTTCGTCAGCCGTCCTGCGCTCTCAAAATTTTTTTCGCAGTTTCACATGCCCATCTTCAAACGACGATTCCCAAGCAACTAAAAGAGTCTAACTATCGCAATAACTTTCAGAATCTGTGGAATATATTCTAGTTTCATAATAACTTCACCGGGAATTTTGCACGGTGAAACTTTAGGCCCGGGGGGCGTTTTTACGCGGACTTTCGTCAGCCGTCCTGCGCTCTCAAAATTTTTTTCGCAGTTTCACATGCCCATCTTCAAACGACGATTCCCAAGCAACTAAAAGAGTCTAACTATCGCAATAACTTTCAGAATCTGTGGAATATATTCTAGTTTCATAATAACTTCACCGGGAATTTTGCACGGTGAAACTTTAGGCCCGGGGGGCGTTTTTACGCGGACTTTCGGCAGCCGTCCTGCGCTCTCAAAATTTTTTTCGCAGTTTCACATGCCCATCTTCAAACGACGATTCCCAAGCAACTAAAAGAGTCTAACTATCGCAATAACTTTCAGAATCTGCGGAATATATTCTAGTTTCATAATAACTTCACCGGGAATTTTGCACGGTGAAACTTTAGGCCCGGGGGGCGTTTTTACGCGGACTTTCGTCAGCCGTCCTGCGCTCTCAAAATTTTTTTCGCAGTTTCACATGCCCATCTTCAAACGACGATTCCCAAGCAACTAAAAGAGTCTAACTATCGCAATAACTTTCAGAATCTGTGGAATATATTCTAGTTTCATAATAACTTCACCGGGAATTTTGCACGGTGAAACTTTAGGCCCGGGGGGCGTTTTTACGCGGACTTTCGGCAGCCGTCCTGCGCTCTCAAAATTTTTTTCGCAGTTTCACATGCCCATCTTCAAACGACGATTCCCAAGCAACTAAAAGAGTCTAACTATCGCAATAACTTTCAGAATCTGCGGAATATATTCTAGTTTCATAATAACTTCACCGGGAATTTTGCACGGTGAAACTTTAGGCCCGGGGGGCGTTTTTACGCGGACTTTCGTCAGCCGTCCTGCGCTCTCAAAATTTTTTTCGCAGTTTCACATGCCCATCTTCAAACGACGATTCCCAAGCAACTAAAAGAGTCTAACTATCGCAATAACTTTCAGAATCTGTGGAATATATTCTAGTTTCATAATAACTTCACCGGGAATTTTGCACGGTGAAACTTTAGGCCCGGGGGGCGTTTTTACGCGGACTTTCGGCAGCCGTCCTGCGCTCTCAAAATTTTTTTCGCAGTTTCACATGCCCATCTTCAAACGACGATTCCCAAGCAACTAAAAGAGTCTAACTATCGCAATAACTTTCAGAATCTGCGGAATATATTCTAGTTTCATAATAACTTCACCGGGAATTTTGCACGGTGAAACTTTAGGCCCGGGGGGCGTTTTTACGCGGACTTTCGTCAGCCGTCCTGCGCTCTCAAAATTTTTTTCGCAGTTTCACATGCCCATCTTCAAACGACGATTCCCAAGCAACTAAAAGAGTCTAACTATCGCAATAACTTTCAGAATCTGTGGAATATATTCTAGTTTCATAATAACTTCACCGGGAATTTTGCACGGTGAAACTTTAGGCCCGGGGGGCGTTTTTACGCGGACTTTCGGCAGCCGTCCTGCGCTCTCAAAATTTTTTTCGCAGTTTCACATGCCCATCTTCAAACGACGATTCCCAAGCAACTAAAAGAGTCTAACTATCGCAATAACTTTCAGAATCTGCGGAATATATTCTAGTTTCATAATAACTTCACCGGGAATTTTGCACGGTGAAACTTTAGGCCCGGGGGGCGTTTTTACGCGGACTTTCGTCAGCCGTCCTGCGCTCTCAAAATTTTTTTCGCAGTTTCACATGCCCATCTTCAAACGACGATTCCCAAGCAACTAAAAGAGTCTAACTATCGCAATAACTTTCAGAATCTGTGGAATATATTCTAGTTTCATAATAACTTCACCGGGAATTTTGCACGGTGAAACTTTAGGCCCGGGGGGCGTTTTTACGCGGACTTTCGGCAGCCGTCCTGCGCTCTCAAAATTTTTTTCTCAGTTTCACATGCCCATCTTCAAACGACGATTCCCAAGCAACTAAAAGAGTCTAACTATCGCAATAACTTTCAGAATCTGCGGAATATATTCTAGTTTCATAATAACTTCACCGGGAATTTTGCACGGTGAAACTTTAGGCCCGGGGGGCGTTTTTACGCGGACTTTCGTCAGCCGTCCTGCGCTCTCAAAATTTTTTTCGCAGTTTCACATGCCCATCTTCAAACGACGATTCCCAAGCAACTAAAAGAGTCTAACTATCGCAATAACTTTCAGAATCTGTGGAATATATTCTAGTTTCATAATAACTTCACCGGGAATTTTGCACGGTGAAACTTTAGGCCCGGGGGGCGTTTTTACGCGGACTTTCGGCAGCCGTCCTGCGCTCTCAAAATTTTTTTCGCAGTTTCACATGCCCATCTTCAAACGACGATTCCCAAGCAACTAAAAGAGTCTAACTATCGCAATAACTTTCAGAATCTGCGGAATATATTCTAGTTTCATAATAACTTCACCGGGAATTTTGCACGGTGAAACTTTAGGCCCGGGGGGCGTTTTTACGCGGACTTTCGTCAGCCGTCCTGCGCTCTCAAAATTTTTTTCGCAGTTTCACATGCCCATCTTCAAACGACGATTCCCAAGCAACTAAAAGAGTCTAACTATCGCAATAACTTTCAGAATCTGTGGAATATATTCTAGTTTCATAATAACTTCACCGGGAATTTTGCACGGTGAAACTTTAGGCCCGGGGGGCGTTTTTACGCGGACTTTCGGCAGCCGTCCTGCGCTCTCAAAATTTTTTTCGCAGTTTCACATGCCCATCTTCAAACGACGATTCCCAAGCAACTAAAAGAGTCTAACTATCGCAATAACTTTCAGAATCTACGGAATATATTCTAGTTTCATAATAACTTCACCGGGAATTTTGCACGGTGAAACTTTAGGCCCGGGGGGCGTTTTTACGCGGACTTTCGTCAGCCGTCCTGCGCTCTCAAAATTTTTTTCGCAGTTTCACATGCCCATCTTTAAACGACGATTCCCAAGCAACTAAAAGAGTCTAACTATCGCAATAACTTTCAGAATCTGTGGAATATATTCTAGTTTCATAATAACTTCACCGGGAATTTTGCACGGTGAAACTTTAGGCCCGGGGGGCGTTTTTACGCGGACTTTCGGCAGCCGTCCTGCGCTCTCAAAATTTTTTTCGCAGTTTCACATGCCCATCTTCAAACGACGATTCCCAAGCAACTAAAAGAGTCTAACTATCGCAATAACTTTCAGAATCTGCGGAATATATTCTAGTTTCATAATAACTTCACCGGGAATTTTGCACGGTGAAACTTTAGGCCCGGGGGGCGTTTTTACGCGGACTTTCGTCAGCCGTCCTGCGCTCTCAAAATTTTTTTCGCAGTTTCACATGCCCATCTTCAAACGACGATTCCCAAGCAACTAAAAGAGTCTAACTATCGCAATAACTTTCAGAATCTGTGGAATATATTCTAGTTTCATAATAACTTCACCGGGAATTTTGCACGGTGAAACTTTAGGCCCGGGGGGCGTTTTTACGCGGACTTTCGGCAGCCGTCCTGCGCTCTCAAAATTTTTTTCGCAGTTTCACATGCCCATCTTCAAACGACGATTCCCAAGCAACTAAAAGAGTCTAACTATCGCAATAACTTTCAGAATCTGCGGAATATATTCTAGTTTCATAATAACTTCACCGGGAATTTTGCACGGTGAAACTTTAGGCCCGGGGGGCGTTTTTACGCGGACTTTCGTCAGCCGTCCTGCGCTCTCAAAATTTTTTTCGCAGTTTCACATGCCCATCTTCAAACGACGATTCCCAAGCAACTAAAAGAGTCTAACTATCGCAATAACTTTCAGAATCTGTGGAATATATTCTAGTTTCATAATAACTTCACCGGGAATTTTGCACGGTGAAACTTTAGGCCCGGGGGGCGTTTTTACCCGGACTTTCGGCAGCCGTCCTGCGCTCTCAAAATTTTTTTCGCAGTTTCACATGCCCATCTTCAAACGACGATTCCCAAGCAACTAAAAGAGTCTAACTATCGCAATAACTTTCAGAATCTGCGGAATATATTCTAGTTTCATAATAACTTCACCGGGAATTTTGCACGGTGAAACTTTAGGCCCGGGGGGCGTTTTTACGCGGACTTTCGTCAGCCGTCCTGCGCTCTCAAAATTTTTTTCGCAGTTTCACATGCCCATCTTCAAACGACGATTCCCAAGCAACTAAAAGAGTCTAACTATCGCAATAACTTTCAGAATCTGTGGAATATATTCTAGTTTCATAATAACTTCACCGGGAATTTTGCACGGTGAAACTTTAGGCCCGGGGGGCGTTTTTACGCGGACTTTCGGCAGCCGTCCTGCGCTCTCAAAATTTTTTTCGCAGTTTCACATGCCCATCTTCAAACGACGATTCCCAAGCAACTAAAAGAGTCTAACTATCGCAATAACTTTCAGAATCTGCGGAATATATTCTAGTTTCATAATAACTTCACCGGGAATTTTGCACGGTGAAACTTTAGGCCCGGGGGGCGTTTTTACGCGGACTTTCGTCAGCCGTCCTGCGCTCTCAAAATTTTTTTCGCAGTTTCACATGCCCATCTTCAAACGACGATTCCCAAGCAACTAAAAGAGTCTAACTATCGCAATAACTTTCAGAATCTGTGGAATATATTCTAGTTTCATAATAACTTCACCGGGAATTTTGCACGGTGAAACTTTAGGCCCGGGGGGCGTTTTTACGCGGACTTTCGGCAGCCGTCCTGCGCTCTCAAAATTTTTTTCGCAGTTTCACATGCCCATCTTCAAACGACGATTCCCAAGCAACTAAAAGAGTCTAACTATCGCAATAACTTTCAGAATCTGCGGAATATATTCTAGTTTCATAATAACTTCACCGGGAATTTTGCACGGTGAAACTTTAGGCCCGGGGGGGCGTTTTTACGCGGACTTTCGTCAGCCGTCCTGCGCTCTCAAAATTTTTTTCGCAGTTTCACATGCCCATCTTCAAACGACGATTCCCAAGCAACTAAAAGAGTCTAACTATCGCAATAACTTTCAGAATCTGTGGAATATATTCTAGTTTCATAATAACTTCACCGGGAATTTTGCACGGTGAAACTTTAGGCCCGGGGGGCGTTTTTACGCGGACTTTCGGCAGCCGTCCTGCGCTCTCAAAATTTTTTTCGCAGTTTCACATGCCCATCTTCAAACGACGATTCCCAAGCAACTAAAAGAGTATAACTATCGCAATAACTTTCAGAATCTGCGGAATATATTCTAGTTTCATAATAACTTCACCGGGAATTTTGCACGGTGAAACTTTAGGCCCGGGGGGCGTTTTTACGCGGACTTTCGTCAGCCGTCCTGCGCTCTCAAAATTTTTTTCGCAGTTTCACATGCCCATCTTCAAACGACGATTCCCAAGCAACTAAAAGAGTCTAACTATCGCAATAACTTTCAGAATCTGTGGAATATATTCTAGTTTCATAATAACTTCACCGGGAATTTTGCACGGTGAAACTTTAGGCCCGGGGGGCGTTTTTACGCGGACTTTCGGCAGCCGTCCTGCGCTCTCAAAATTTTTTTCGCAGTTTCACATGCCCATCTTCAAACGACGATTCCCAAGCAACTAAAAGAGTCTAACTATCGCAATAACTTTCAGAATCTGCGGAATATATTCTAGTTTCATAATAACTTCACCGGGAATTTTGCACGGTGAAACTTTAGGCCCGGGGGGCGTTTTTACGCGGACTTTCGTCAGCCGTCCTGCGCTCTCAAAATTTTTTTCGCAGTTTCACATGCCCATCTTCAAACGACGATTCCCAAGCAACTAAAAGAGTCTAACTATCGCAATAACTTTCAGAATCTGTGGAATATATTCTAGTTTCATAATAACTTCACCGGGAATTTTGCACGGTGAAACTTTAGGCCCGGGGGGCGTTTTTACGCGGACTTTCGGCAGCCGTCCTGCGCTCTCAAAATTTTTTTCGCAGTTTCACATGCCCATCTTCAAACGACGATTCCCAAGCAACTAAAAGAGTCTAACTATCGCAATAACTTTCAGAATCTGCGGAATATATTCTAGTTTCATAATAACTTCACCGGGAATTTTGCACGTTGAAACTTTAGGCCCGGGGGGCGTTTTTACGCGGACTTTCGTCAGCCGTCCTGCGCTCTCAAAATTTTTTTCGCAGTTTCACATGCCCATCTTCAAACGACGATTCCCAAGCAACTAAAAGAGTCTAACTATCGCAATAACTTTCAGAATCTGTGGAATATATTCTAGTTTCATAATAACTTCACCGGGAATTTTGCACGGTGAAACTTTAGGCCCGGGGGGCGTTTTTACGCGGACTTTCGGCAGCCGTCCTGCGCTCTCAAAATTTTTTTCGCAGTTTCACATGCCCATCTTCAAACGACGATTCCCAAGCAACTAAAAGAGTCTAACTATCGCAATAACTTTCAGAATCTGCGGAATATATTCTAGTTTCATAATGACTTCACCGGGAATTTTGCACGGTGAAACTTTAGGCCCGGGGGGCGTTTTTACGCGGACTTTCGTCAGCCGTCCTGCGCTCTCAAAATTTTTTTCGCAGTTTCACATGCCCATCTTCAAACGACGATTCCCAAGCAACTAAAAGAGTCTAACTATCGCAATAACTTTCAGAATCTGTGGAATATATTCTAGTTTCATAATAACTTCACCGGGAATTTTGCACGGTGAAACTTTAGGCCCGGGGGGCGTTTTTACGCGGACTTTCGGCAGCCGTCCTGCGCTCTCAAAATTTTTTTCGCAGTTTCACATGCCCATCTTCAAACGACGATTCTCAAGCAACTAAAAGAGTCTAACTATCGCAATAACTTTCAGAATCTGCGGAATATATTCTAGTTTCATAATAACTTCACCGGGAATTTTGCACGGTGAAACTTTAGGCCCGGGGGGCGTTTTTACGCGGACTTTCGTCAGCCGTCCTGCGCTCTCAAAATTTTTTTCGCAGTTTCACATGCCCATCTTCAAACGACGATTCCCAAGCAACTAAAAGAGTCTAACTATCGCAATAACTTTCAGAATCTGTGGAATATATTCTAGTTTCATAATAACTTCACCGGGAATTTTGCACGGTGAAACTTTAGGCCCGGGGGGCGTTTTTACGCGGACTTTCGTCAGCCGTCCTGCGCTCTCAAAATTTTTTTCGCAGTTTCACATGCCCATCTTCAAACGACGATTCCCAAGCAACTAAAAGAGTCTAACTATCGCAATAACTTTCAGAATCTGTGGAATATATTCTAGTTTCATAATAACTTCACCGGGAATTTTGCACGGTGAAACTTTAGGCCCGGGGGGCGTTTTTACGCGGACTTTCGGCAGCCGTCCTGCGCTCTCAAAATTTTTTTCGCAGTTTCACATGCCCATCTTCAAACGACGATTCCCAAGCAACTAAAAGAGTCTAACTATCGCAATAACTTTCAGAATCTGCGGAATATATTCTAGTTTCATAATAACTTCACCGGGAATTTTGCACGGTGAAACTTTAGGCCCGGGGGGCGTTTTTACGCGGACTTTCGTCAGCCGTCCTGCGCTCTCAAAATTTTTTTCGCAGTTTCACATGCCCATCTTCAAACGACGATTCCCAAGCAACTAAAAGAGTCTAACTATCGCAATAACTTTCAGAATCTGTGGAATATATTCTAGTTTCATAATAACTTCACCGGGAATTTTGCACGGTGAAACTTTAGGCCCGGGGGGCGTTTTTACGCGGACTTTCGGCAGCCGTCCTGCGCTCTCAAAATTTTTTTCGCAGTTTCACATGCCCATCTTCAAACGACGATTCCCAAGCAACTAAAAGAGTCTAACTATCGCAATAACTTTCAGAATCTGCGGAATATATTCTAGTTTCATAATAACTTCACCGGGAATTTTGCACGGTGAAACTTTAGGCCCGGGGGGCGTTTTTACGCGGACTTTCGTCAGCCGTCCTGCGCTCTCAAAATTTTTTTCGCAGTTTCACATGCCCATCTTCAAACGACGATTCCCAAGCAACTAAAAGAGTCTAACTATCGCAATAACTTTCAGAATCTGTGGAATATATTCTAGTTTCATAATAACTTCACCGGGAATTTTGCACGGTGAAACTTTAGGCCCGGGGGGCGTTTTTACGCGGACTTTCGGCAGCCGTCCTGCGCTCTCAAAATTTTTTTCGCAGTTTCACATGCCCATCTTCAAACGACGATTCCCAAGCAACTAAAAGAGTCTAACTATCGCAATAACTTTCAGAATCTGCGGAATATATTCTAGTTTCATAATAACTTCACCGGGAATTTTGCACGGTGAAACTTTAGGCCCGGGGGGCGTTTTTACGCGGACTTTCGTCAGCCGTCCTGCGCTCTCAAAATTTTTTTCGCAGTTTCACATGCCCATCTTCAAACGACGATTCCCAAGCAACTAAAAGAGTCTAACTATCGCAATAACTTTCAGAATCTGTGGAATATATTCTAGTTTCATAATAACTTCACCGGGAATTTTGCACGGTGAAACTTTAGGCCCGGGGGGCGTTTTTACGCGGACTTTCGGCAGCCGTCCTGCGCTCTCAAAATTTTTTTCGCAGTTTCACATGCCCATCTTCAAACGACGATTCCCAAGCAACTAAAAGAGTCTAACTATCGCAATAACTTTCAGAATCTGCGGAATATATTCTAGTTTCATAATAACTTCACCGGGAATTTTGCACGGTGAAACTTTAGGCCCGGGGGGCGTTTTTACGCGGACTTTCGTCAGCCGTCCTGCGCTCTCAAAATTTTTTTCGCAGTTTCACATGCCCATCTTCAAACGACGATTCCCAAGCAACTAAAAGAGTCTAACTATCGCAATAACTTTCAGAATCTGTGGAATATATTCTAGTTTCATAATAACTTCACCGGGAATTTTGCACGGTGAAACTTTAGGCCCGGGGGGCGTTTTTACGCGGACTTTCGGCAGCCGTCCTGCGCTCTCAAAATTTTTTTCTCAGTTTCACATGCCCATCTTCAAACGACGATTCCCAAGCAACTAAAAGAGTCTAACTATCGCAATAACTTTCAGAATCTGCGGAATATATTCTAGTTTCATAATAACTTCACCGGGAATTTTGCACGGTGAAACTTTAGGCCCGGGGGGCGTTTTTACGCGGACTTTCGTCAGCCGTCCTGCGCTCTCAAAATTTTTTTCGCAGTTTCACATGCCCATCTTCAAACGACGATTCCCAAGCAACTAAAAGAGTCTAACTATCGCAATAACTTTCAGAATCTGTGGAATATATTCTAGTTTCATAATAACTTCACCGGGAATTTTGCACGGTGAAACTTTAGGCCCGGGGGGCGTTTTTACGCGGACTTTCGGCAGCCGTCCTGCGCTCTCAAAATTTTTTTCGCAGTTTCACATGCCCATCTTCAAACGACGATTCCCAAGCAACTAAAAGAGTCTAACTATCGCAATAACTTTCAGAATCTGCGGAATATATTCTAGTTTCATAATAACTTCACCGGGAATTTTGCACGGTGAAACTTTAGGCCCGGGGGGCGTTTTTACGCGGACTTTCGTCAGCCGTCCTGCGCTCTCAAAATTTTTTTCGCAGTTTCACATGCCCATCTTCAAACGACGATTCCCAAGCAACTAAAAGAGTCTAACTATCGCAATAACTTTCAGAATCTGTGGAATATATTCTAGTTTCATAATAACTTCACCGGGAATTTTGCACGGTGAAACTTTAGGCCCGGGGGGCGTTTTTACGCGGACTTTCGGCAGCCGTCCTGCGCTCTCAAAATTTTTTTCGCAGTTTCACATGCCCATCTTCAAACGACGATTCCCAAGCAACTAAAAGAGTCTAACTATCGCAATAACTTTCAGAATCTACGGAATATATTCTAGTTTCATAATAACTTCACCGGGAATTTTGCACGGTGAAACTTTAGGCCCGGGGGGCGTTTTTACGCGGACTTTCGTCAGCCGTCCTGCGCTCTCAAAATTTTTTTCGCAGTTTTACATGCCCATCTTTAAACGACGATTCCCAAGCAACTAAAAGAGTCTAACTATCGCAATAACTTTCAGAATCTGTGGAATATATTCTAGTTTCATAATAACTTCACCGGGAATTTTGCACGGTGAAACTTTAGGCCCGGGGGGCGTTTTTACGCGGACTTTCGGCAGCCGTCCTGCGCTCTCAAAATTTTTTTCGCAGTTTCACATGCCCATCTTCAAACGACGATTCCCAAGCAACTAAAAGAGTCTAACTATCGCAATAACTTTCAGAATCTGCGGAATATATTCTAGTTTCATAATAACTTCACCGGGAATTTTGCACGGTGAAACTTTAGGCCCGGGGGGCGTTTTTACGCGGACTTTCGTCAGCCGTCCTGCGCTCTCAAAATTTTTTTCGCAGTTTCACATGCCCATCTTCAAACGACGATTCCCAAGCAACTAAAAGAGTCTAACTATCGCAATAACTTTCAGAATCTGTGGAATATATTCTAGTTTCATAATAACTTCACCGGGAATTTTGCACGGTGAAACTTTAGGCCCGGGGGGCGTTTTTACGCGGACTTTCGGCAGCCGTCCTGCGCTCTCAAAATTTTTTTCGCAGTTTCACATGCCCATCTTCAAACGACGATTCCCAAGCAACTAAAAGAGTCTAACTATCGCAATAACTTTCAGAATCTGCGGAATATATTCTAGTTTCATAATAACTTCACCGGGAATTTTGCACGGTGAAACTTTAGGCCCGGGGGGCGTTTTTACGCGGACTTTCGTCAGCCGTCCTGCGCTCTCAAAATTTTTTTCGCAGTTTCACATGCCCATCTTCAAACGACGATTCCCAAGCAACTAAAAGAGTCTAACTATCGCAATAACTTTCAGAATCTGTGGAATATATTCTAGTTTCATAATAACTTCACCGGGAATTTTGCACGGTGAAACTTTAGGCCCGGGGGGCGTTTTTACCCGGACTTTCGGCAGCCGTCCTGCGCTCTCAAAATTTTTTTCGCAGTTTCACATGCCCATCTTCAAACGACGATTCCCAAGCAACTAAAAGAGTCTAACTATCGCAATAACTTTCAGAATCTGCGGAATATATTCTAGTTTCATAATAACTTCACCGGGAATTTTGCACGGTGAAACTTTAGGCCCGGGGGGCGTTTTTACGCGGACTTTCGTCAGCCGTCCTGCGCTCTCAAAATTTTTTTCGCAGTTTCACATGCCCATCTTCAAACGACGATTCCCAAGCAACTAAAAGAGTCTAACTATCGCAATAACTTTCAGAATCTGTGGAATATATTCTAGTTTCATAATAACTTCACCGGGAATTTTGCACGGTGAAACTTTAGGCCCGGGGGGCGTTTTTACGCGGACTTTCGGCAGCCGTCCTGCGCTCTCAAAATTTTTTTCGCAGTTTCACATGCCCATCTTCAAACGACGATTCCCAAGCAACTAAAAGAGTCTAACTATCGCAATAACTTTCAGAATCTGCGGAATATATTCTAGTTTCATAATAACTTCACCGGGAATTTTGCACGGTGAAACTTTAGGCCCGGGGGGCGTTTTTACGCGGACTTTCGTCAGCCGTCCTGCGCTCTCAAAATTTTTTTCGCAGTTTCACATGCCCATCTTCAAACGACGATTCCCAAGCAACTAAAAGAGTCTAACTATCGCAATAACTTTCAGAATCTGTGGAATATATTCTAGTTTCATAATAACTTCACCGGGAATTTTGCACGGTGAAACTTTAGGCCCGGGGGGCGTTTTTACGCGGACTTTCGGCAGCCGTCCTGCGCTCTCAAAATTTTTTTCGCAGTTTCACATGCCCATCTTCAAACGACGATTCCCAAGCAACTAAAAGAGTCTAACTATCGCAATAACTTTCAGAATCTGCGGAATATATTCTAGTTTCATAATAACTTCACCGGGAATTTTGCACGGTGAAACTTTAGGCCCGGGGGGGCGTTTTTACGCGGACTTTCGTCAGCCGTCCTGCGCTCTCAAAATTTTTTTCGCAGTTTCACATGCCCATCTTCAAACGACGATTCCCAAGCAACTAAAAGAGTCTAACTATCGCAATAACTTTCAGAATCTGTGGAATATATTCTAGTTTCATAATAACTTCACCGGGAATTTTGCACGGTGAAACTTTAGGCCCGGGGGGCGTTTTTACGCGGACTTTCGGCAGCCGTCCTGCGCTCTCAAAATTTTTTTCGCAGTTTCACATGCCCATCTTCAAACGACGATTCCCAAGCAACTAAAAGAGTATAACTATCGCAATAACTTTCAGAATCTGCGGAATATATTCTAGTTTCATAATAACTTCACCGGGAATTTTGCACGGTGAAACTTTAGGCCCGGGGGGCGTTTTTACGCGGACTTTCGTCAGCCGTCCTGCGCTCTCAAAATTTTTTTCGCAGTTTCACATGCCCATCTTCAAACGACGATTCCCAAGCAACTAAAAGAGTCTAACTATCGCAATAACTTTCAGAATCTGTGGAATATATTCTAGTTTCATAATAACTTCACCGGGAATTTTGCACGGTGAAACTTTAGGCCCGGGGGGCGTTTTTACGCGGACTTTCGGCAGCCGTCCTGCGCTCTCAAAATTTTTTTCGCAGTTTCACATGCCCATCTTCAAACGACGATTCCCAAGCAACTAAAAGAGTCTAACTATCGCAATAACTTTCAGAATCTGCGGAATATATTCTAGTTTCATAATAACTTCACCGGGAATTTTGCACGGTGAAACTTTAGGCCCGGGGGGCGTTTTTACGCGGACTTTCGTCAGCCGTCCTGCGCTCTCAAAATTTTTTTCGCAGTTTCACATGCCCATCTTCAAACGACGATTCCCAAGCAACTAAAAGAGTCTAACTATCGCAATAACTTTCAGAATCTGTGGAATATATTCTAGTTTCATAATAACTTCACCGGGAATTTTGCACGGTGAAACTTTAGGCCCGGGGGGCGTTTTTACGCGGACTTTCGTCAGCCGTCCTGCGCTCTCAAAATTTTTTTCGCAGTTTCACATGCCCATCTTCAAACGACGATTCCCAAGCAACTAAAAGAGTCTAACTATCGCAATAACTTTCAGAATCTGTGGAATATATTCTAGTTTCATAATAACTTCACCGGGAATTTTGCACGGTGAAACTTTAGGCCCGGGGGGCGTTTTTACGCGGACTTTCGGCAGCCGTCCTGCGCTCTCAAAATTTTTTTCGCAGTTTCACATGCCCATCTTCAAACGACGATTCCCAAGCAACTAAAAGAGTCTAACTATCGCAATAACTTTCAGAATCTGCGGAATATATTCTAGTTTCATAATAACTTCACCGGGAATTTTGCACGGTGAAACTTTAGGCCCGGGGGGCGTTTTTACGCGGACTTTCGTCAGCCGTCCTGCGCTCTCAAAATTTTTTTCGCAGTTTCACATGCCCATCTTCAAACGACGATTCCCAAGCAACTAAAAGAGTCTAACTATCGCAATAACTTTCAGAATCTGTGGAATATATTCTAGTTTCATAATAACTTCACCGGGAATTTTGCACGGTGAAACTTTAGGCCCGGGGGGCGTTTTTACGCGGACTTTCGGCAGCCGTCCTGCGCTCTCAAAATTTTTTTCGCAGTTTCACATGCCCATCTTCAAACGACGATTCCCAAGCAACTAAAAGAGTCTAACTATCGCAATAACTTTCAGAATCTGCGGAATATATTCTAGTTTCATAATAACTTCACCGGGAATTTTGCACGGTGAAACTTTAGGCCCGGGGGGCGTTTTTACGCGGACTTTCGTCAGCCGTCCTGCGCTCTCAAAATTTTTTTCGCAGTTTCACATGCCCATCTTCAAACGACGATTCCCAAGCAACTAAAAGAGTCTAACTATCGCAATAACTTTCAGAATCTGTGGAATATATTCTAGTTTCATAATAACTTCACCGGGAATTTTGCACGGTGAAACTTTAGGCCCGGGGGGCGTTTTTACGCGGACTTTCGGCAGCCGTCCTGCGCTCTCAAAATTTTTTTCGCAGTTTCACATGCCCATCTTCAAACGACGATTCCCAAGCAACTAAAAGAGTCTAACTATCGCAATAACTTTCAGAATCTGCGGAATATATTCTAGTTTCATAATAACTTCACCGGGAATTTTGCACGGTGAAACTTTAGGCCCGGGGGGCGTTTTTACGCGGACTTTCGTCAGCCGTCCTGCGCTCTCAAAATTTTTTTCGCAGTTTCACATGCCCATCTTCAAACGACGATTCCCAAGCAACTAAAAGAGTCTAACTATCGCAATAACTTTCAGAATCTGTGGAATATATTCTAGTTTCATAATAACTTCACCGGGAATTTTGCACGGTGAAACTTTAGGCCCGGGGGGCGTTTTTACGCGGACTTTCGGCAGCCGTCCTGCGCTCTCAAAATTTTTTTCGCAGTTTCACATGCCCATCTTCAAACGACGATTCCCAAGCAACTAAAAGAGTCTAACTATCGCAATAACTTTCAGAATCTGCGGAATATATTCTAGTTTCATAATAACTTCACCGGGAATTTTGCACGGTGAAACTTTAGGCCCGGGGGGCGTTTTTACGCGGACTTTCGTCAGCCGTCCTGCGCTCTCAAAATTTTTTTCGCAGTTTCACATGCCCATCTTCAAACGACGATTCCCAAGCAACTAAAAGAGTCTAACTATCGCAATAACTTTCAGAATCTGTGGAATATATTCTAGTTTCATAATAACTTCACCGGGAATTTTGCACGGTGAAACTTTAGGCCCGGGGGGCGTTTTTACGCGGACTTTCGGCAGCCGTCCTGCGCTCTCAAAATTTTTTTCGCAGTTTCACATGCCCATCTTCAAACGACGATTCCCAAGCAACTAAAAGAGTCTAACTATCGCAATAACTTTCAGAATCTGCGGAATATATTCTAGTTTCATAATAACTTCACCGGGAATTTTGCACGGTGAAACTTTAGGCCCGGGGGGCGTTTTTACGCGGACTTTCGTCAGCCGTCCTGCGCTCTCAAAATTTTTTTCGCAGTTTCACATGCCCATCTTCAAACGACGATTCCCAAGCAACTAAAAGAGTCTAACTATCGCAATAACTTTCAGAATCTGTGGAATATATTCTAGTTTCATAATAACTTCACCGGCAATTTTGCACGGTGAAACTTTAGGCCCGGGGGGCGTTTTTACGCGGACTTTCGGCAGCCGTCCTGCGCTCTCAAAATTTTTTTCGCAGTTTCACATGCCCATCTTCAAACGACGATTCCCAAGCAACTAAAAGAGTCTAACTATCGCAATAACTTTCAGAATCTGCGGAATATATTCTAGTTTCATAATAACTTCAACGGGAATTTTGCACGGTGAAACTTTAGGCCCGGGGGGCGTTTTTACGCGGACTTTCGTCAGCCGTCCTGCGCTCTCAAAATTTTTTTCGCAGTTTCACATGCCCATCTTCAAACGACGATTCCCAAGCAACTAAAAGAGTCTAACTATCGCAATAACTTTCAGAATCTGTGGAATATATTCTAGTTTCATAATAACTTCACCGGGAATTTTGCACGGTGAAACTTTAGGCCCGGGGGGCGTTTTTACGCGGACTTTCGTCAGCCGTCCTGCGCTCTCAAAATTTTTTTCGCAGTTTCACATGCCCATCTTCAAACGACGATTCCCAAGCAACTAAAAGAGTCTAACTATCGCAATAACTTTCAGAATCTGTGGAATATATTCTAGTTTCATAATAACTTCACCGGGAATTTTGCACGGTGAAACTTTAGGCCCGGGGGGCGTTTTTACGCGGACTTTCGGCAGCCGTCCTGCGCTCTCAAAATTTTTTTCGCAGTTTCACATGCCCATCTTCAAACGACGATTCCCAAGCAACTAAAAGAGTCTAACTATCGCAATAACTTTCAGAATCTGCGGAATATATTCTAGTTTCATAATAACTTCACCGGGAATTTTGCACGGTGAAACTTTAGGCCCGGGGGGCGTTTTTACGCGGACTTTCGTCAGCCGTCCTGCGCTCTCAAAATTTTTTTCGCAGTTTCACATGCCCATCTTCAAACGACGATTCCCAAGCAACTAAAAGAGTCTAACTATCGCAATAACTTTCAGAATCTGTGGAATATATTCTAGTTTCATAATAACTTCACCGGGAATTTTGCACGGTGAAACTTTAGGCCCGGGGGGCGTTTTTACGCGGACTTTCGGCAGCCGTCCTGCGCTCTCAAAATTTTTTTCGCAGTTTCACATGCCCATCTTCAAACGACGATTCCCAAGCAACTAAAAGAGTCTAACTATCGCAATAACTTTCAGAATCTGCGGAATTTATTCTAGTTTCATAATAACTTCACCGGGAATTTTGCACGGTGAAACTTTAGGCCCGGGGGGCGTTTTTACGCGGACTTTCGTCAGCCGTCCTGCGCTCTCAAAATTTTTTTCGCAGTTTCACATGCCCATCTTCAAACGACGATTCCCAAGCAACTAAAAGAGTCTAACTATCGCAATAACTTTCAGAATCTGTGGAATATATTCTAGTTTCATAATAACTTCACCGGGAATTTTGCACGGTGAAACTTTAGGCCCGGGGGGCGTTTTTACGCGGACTTTCGGCAGCCGTCCTGCGCTCTCAAAATTTTTTTCGCAGTTTCACATGCCCATCTTCAAACGACGATTCCCAAGCAACTAAAAGAGTCTAACTATCGCAATAACTTTCAGAATCTGCGGAATATATTCTAGTTTCATAATAACTTCACCGGGAATTTTGCACGGTGAAACTTTAGGCCCGGGGGGCGTTTTTACGCGGACTTTCGGCAGCCGTCCTGCGCTCTCAAAATTTTTTTCGCAGTTTCACATGCCCATCTTCAAACGACGATTCCCAAGCAACTAAAAGAGTCTAACTATCGCAATAACTTTCAGAATCTGCGGAATATATTCTAGTTTCATAATAACTTCACCGGGAATTTTGCGCGGTGAAACTTTAGGCCCGGGGGGCGTTTTTACGCGGACTTTCGTCAGCCGTCCTGCGCTCTCAAAATTTTTTTCGCAGTTTCACATGCCCATCTTCAAACGACGATTCCCAAGCAACTAAAAGAGTCTAACTATCGCAATAACTTTCAGAATCTGTGGAATATATTCTAGTTTCATAATAACTTCACCGGGAATTTTGCACGGTGAAACTTTAGGCCCGGGGGGCGTTTTTACGCGGACTTTCGGCAGCCGTCCTGCGCTCTCAAAATTTTTTTCGCAGTTTCACATGCCCATCTTCAAACGACGATTCCCAAGCAACTAAAAGAGTCTAACTATCGCAATAACTTTCAGAATCTGCGGAATATATTCTAGTTTCATAATAACTTCACCGGGAATTTTGCACGGTGAAACTTTAGGCCCGGGGGGCGTTTTTACGCGGACTTTCGTCAGCCGTCCTGCGCTCTCAAAATTTTTTTCGCAGTTTCACATGCCCATCTTCAAACGACGATTCCCAAGCAATAAAAGAGTCTAACTATCGCAATAACTTTCAGAATCTGTGGAATATATTCTAGTTTCATAATAACTTCACCGGGAATTTTGCACGGTGAAACTTTAGGCCCGGGGGGCGTTTTTACGCGGACTTTCGGCAGCCGTCCTGCGCTCTCAAAATTTTTTTCGCAGTTTCACATGCCCATCTTCAAACGACGATTCCCAAGCAACTAAAAGAGTCTAACTATCGCAATAACTTTCAGAATCTGCGGAATATATTCTAGTTTCATAATAATTTCACCGGGAATTTTGCACGGTGAAACTTTAGGCCCAGGGGGCGTTTTTACGCGGACTTTCGTCAGCCGTCCTGCGCTCTCAAAATTTTTTTCGCAGTTTCACATGCCCATCTTCAAACGACGATTCCCAAGCAACTAAAAGAGTCTAACTATCGCAATAACTTTCAGAATCTGTGGAATATATTCTAGTTTCATAATAACTTCACCGGGAATTTTGCACGGTGAAACTTTAGGCCCGGGGGGCGTTTTTACGCGGACTTTCGGCAGCCGTCCTGCGCTCTCAAAATTTTTTTCGCAGTTTCACATGCCCATCTTCAAACGACGATTCCCAAGCAACTAAAAGAGTCTAACTATCGCAATAACTTTCAGAATCTGCGGAATATATTCTAGTTTCATAATAACTTCACCGGGAATTTTGCACGGTGAAACTTTAGGCCCGGGGGGCGTTTTTACGCGGACTTTCGTCAGCCGTCCTGCGCTCTCAAAATTTTTTTCGCAGTTTCACATGCCCATCTTCAAACGACGATTCCCAAGCAACTAAAAGAGTCTAACTATCGCAATAACTTTCAGAATCTGTGGAATATATTCTAGTTTCATAATAACTTCACCGGGAATTTTGCACGGTGAAACTTTAGGCCCGGGGGGCGTTTTTACGCGGACTTTCGGCAGCCGTCCTGCGCTCTCAAAATTTTTTTCGCAGTTTCACATGCCCATCTTCAAACGACGATTCCCAAGCAACTAAAAGAGTCTAACTATCGCAATAACTTTCAGAATCTGCGGAATATATTCTAGTTTCATAATAACTTCACCGGGAATTTTGCACGGTGAAACTTTAGGCCCGGGGGGCGTTTTTACGCGGACTTTCGTCAGCCGTCCTGCGCTCTCAAAATTTTTTTCGCAGTTTCACATGCCCATCTTCAAACGACGATTCCCAAGCAACTAAAAGAGTCTAACTATCGCAATAACTTTCAGAATCTGTGGAATATATTCTAGTTTCATAATAACTTCACCGGGAATTTTGCACGGTGAAACTTTAGGCCCGGGGGGCGTTTTTACGCGGACTTTCGGCAGCCGTCCTGCGCTCTCAAAATTTTTTTCGCAGTTTCACATGCCCATCTTCAAACGACGATTCCCAAGCAACTAAAAGAGTCTAACTATCGCAATAACTTTCAGAATCTGCGGAATATATTCTAGTTTCATAATAACTTCACCGGGAATTTTGCACGGTGAAACTTTAGGCCCGGGGGGCGTTTTTACGCGGACTTTCGTCAGCCGTCCTGCGCTCTCAAAATTTTTTTCGCAGTTTCACATGCCCATCTTCAAACGACGATTCCCAAGCAACTAAAAGAGTCTAACTATCGCAATAACTTTCAGAATCTGTGGAATATATTCTAGTTTCATAATAACTTCACCGGGAATTTTGCACGGTGAAACTTTAGGCCCGGGGGGCGTTTTTACGCGGACTTTCGGCAGCCGTCCTGCGCTCTCAAAATTTTTTTCGCAGTTTCACATGCCCATCTTCAAACGACGATTCCCAAGCAACTAAAAGAGTCTAACTATCGCAATAACTTTCAGAATCTGCGGAATATATTCTAGTTTCATAATAACTTCACCGGGAATTTTGCACGGTGAAACTTTAGGCCCGGGGGGCGTTTTTACGCGGACTTTCGTCAGCCGTCCTGCGCTCTCAAAATTTTTTTCGCAGTTTCACATGCCCATCTTCAAACGACGATTCCCAAGCAACTAAAAGAGTCTAACTATCGCAATAACTTTCAGAATCTGTGGAATATATTCTAGTTTCATAATAACTTCACCGGGAATTTTGCACGGTGAAACTTTAGGCCCGGGGGGCGTTTTTACGCGGCCTTTCGGCAGCCGTCCTGCGCTCTCAAAATTTTTTTCGCAGTTTCACATGCCCATCTTCAAACGACGATTCCCAAGCAACTAAAAGAGTCTAACTATCGCAATAACTTTCAGAATCTGCGGAATATATTCTAGTTTCATAATAACTTCACCGGGAATTTTGCACGGTGAAACTTTAGGCCCGGGGGGCGTTTTTACGCGGACTTTCGTCAGCCGTCCTGCGCTCTCAAAATTTTTTTCGCAGTTTCACATGCCCATCTTCAAACGACGATTCCCAAGCAACTAAAAGAGTCTAACTATCGCAATAACTTTCAGAATCTGTGGAATATATTCTAGTTTCATAATAACTTCACCGGGAATTTTGCACGGTGAAACTTTAGGCCCGGGGGGCGTTTTTACGCGGACTTTCGGCAGCCGTCCTGCGCTCTCAAAATTTTTTTCGCAGTTTCACATGCCCATCTTCAAACGACGATTCCCAAGCAACTAAAAGAGTCTAACTATCGCAATAACTTTCAGAATCTGCGGAATATATTCTAGTTTCATAATAACTTCACCGGGAATTTTGCACGGTGAAACTTTAGGCCCGGGGGGCGTTTTTACGCGGACTTTCGTCAGCCGTCCTGCGCTCTCAAAATTTTTTTCGCAGTTTCACATGCCCATCTTCAAACGACGATTCCCAAGCAACTAAAAGAGTCTAACTATCGCAATAACTTTCAGAATCTGTGGAATATATTCTAGTTTCATAATAACTTCACCGGGAATTTTGCACGGTGAAACTTTAGGCCCGGGGGGCGTTTTTACGCGGACTTTCGGCAGCCGTCCTGCGCTCTCAAAATTTTTTTCGCAGTTTCACATGCCCATCTTCAAACGACGATTCCCAAGCAACTAAAAGAGTCTAACTATCGCAATAACTTTCAGAATCTGCGGAATATATTCTAGTTTCATAATAACTTCACCGGGAATTTTGCACGGTGAAACTTTAGGCCCGGGGGGCGTTTTTACGCGGACTTTCGTCAGCCGTCCTGCGCTCTCAAAATTTTTTTCGCAGTTTCACATGCCCATCTTCAAACGACGATTCCCAAGCAACTAAAAGAGTCTAACTATCGCAATAACTTTCAGAATCTGTGGAATATATTCTAGTTTCATAATAACTTCACCGGGAATTTTGCACGGTGAAACTTTAGGCCCGGGGGGCGTTTTTACGCGGACTTTCGGCAGCCGTCCTGCGCTCTCAAAATTTTTTTCGCAGTTTCACATGCCCATCTTCAAACGACGATTCCCAAGCAACTAAAAGAGTCTAACTATCGCAATAACTTTCAGAATCTGCGGAATATATTCTAGTTTCATAATAACTTCACCGGGAATTTTGCACGGTGAAACTTTAGGCCCGGGGGGCGTTTTTACGCGGACTTTCGTCAGCCGTCCTGCGCTCTCAAAATTTTTTTCGCAGTTTCACATGCCCATCTTCAAACGACGATTCCCAAGCAACTAAAAGAGTCTAACTATCGCAATAACTTTCAGAATCTGTGGAATATATTCTAGTTTCATAATAACTTCACCGGGAATTTTGCACGGTGAAACTTTAGGCCCGGGGGGCGTTTTTACGCGGACTTTCGGCAGCCGTCCAGCGCTCTCAAAATTTTTTTCGCAGTTTCACATGCCCATCTTCAAACGACGATTCCCAAGCAACTAAAAGAGTCTAACTATCGCAATAACTTTCAGAATCTGCGGAATATATTCTAGTTTCATAATAACTTCACCGGGAATTTTGCACGGTGAAACTTTAGGCCCGGGGGGCGTTTTTACGCGGACTTTCGTCAGCCGTCCTGCGCTCTCAAAATTTTTTTCGCAGTTTCACATGCCCATCTTCAAACGACGATTCCCAAGCAACTAAAAGAGTCTAACTATCGCAATAACTTTCAGAATCTGTGGAATATATTCTAGTTTCATAATAACTTCACCGGGAATTTTGCACGGTGAAACTTTAGGCCCGGGGGGCGTTTTTACGCGGACTTTCGGCAGCCGTCCTGCGCTCTCAAAATTTTTTTCGCAGTTTCACATGCCCATCTTCAAACGACGATTCCCAAGCAACTAAAAGAGTCTAACTATCGCAATAACTTTCAGAATCTGCGGAATATATTCTAGTTTCATAATAACTTCACCGGGAATTTTGCACGGTGAAACTTTAG